>NBNE01000413.1:0-23573 GCA_002215365.1 Phytophthora megakarya
GCCGAATTGGACTACGATTTGCTCAACTTCGATGCTTTCTTCGCTCCAAACAATGATGAAGGTGTCGATGGTAAGCAAATACTACATTATCTAAACTAACTAAAAGTTGATTTCTAATCAGGTATTTGAATTTAGATTTATGGGCTTTAGCGGCGACTTCCAGTGTAGGGCATGAAGATGATCTACTCGATACGGTCGAGCTGGAACCTTTAAGTCCAATGAAGGAAGATCCGCCTGAAGAGGTGGAAGTTCAAGTGAAACAGGAGCCAAGTATCAAACTTGGTCTCAAAATTGACACCAAGTTGAGTGGCAGTTCCAAGGACGGATGGCTTGCGCAGTATGAGAATACAAAATCCAATGGTACACCTACTGCCACGTTGCCGGCGCGTTTTGCTCTGCTTTCCACGACTTGTGTCTATGAACCGGGATTCACGACTTCTCCTCGTGGTAAACGACGCATTAGTCAAACGGTAGCACCACCACCAGTGGTGGATTTAGCAGCGGATGATGATGACGAGAATGAAGTTGAAGAAGAACATGGAGACGATGAACCGTTCATGATGGCAGGTGACGACTACGGTTTACCAGTGTTTACGGATGAAGAGTTTTCTGCCATGATCGAGTCGCCCTCGAAGGTCTCTTCGACGTCAACAAATTCTCCAACACCGTCCCCATTGCGTGGACCAAATGATGCAACAACTCTCGACCCTGGAAGTTTAAGTGAGCACGAAATCCCCGACGTGATCAACATGTTCAACGCGATGTACGACAACTCGCACAACTTCCTCTTCCTGCAAACGCAACCTCAAACCTTTGACCTCATGGGTGAAGCAAACAACAATACCACGATACCACCACACATTCTAGCGGCCGCGAGTCAAGCTATGTTCCAAAATGCTGCTGTGCATCCGTTTAGCACAGTTAACGCTCCACCCGCCCCAACCATGCCCACTAACGCGATACCTTTTGACTATTTTACACCGTCGGGCTATGCTGCCGCTGCGAACCAATTCATGGATAGCTATGGACACCAAATTCAGCCGTTCTTTTTGAACCCCGAGACACTCACCCCAGTATTTCCAGGCCAGACTCAACCCAATGCAAACGCTCAACTTGCAGCGGCCATGGCCATGGCGAATACCGCAGCGATGAATTCAATGCGCCAAAACATGAATGGAACGTACGGGGTTCCTATTGCTCCGATGCAACGGCGACCCGGTTCCATGCCGCCCGTCAAACCAGCAGCTCCACTAAAACCGAGACTACCGGTTCAACGTTCAACCTCAGCGACAAATGCTGCTCCTACGACTAATAGCAAGGTGAATCGCCTCGCCATCACGCCAGATATTGCGGATTTCAAGCTTGTGCAGATTTTTCATCAGTTTTGCGACCCGGTGACGAAGGTGTTAACACTACCACGATTCCAGCAACTTTTGCTGAATCACCAAGTGAAAGATGATACACCAGGAACACCGGGATCGGCTAACTCGAAGCGTTCGGATGACGTTGTGGTAACTCCAGATTCACAAACGCTGTTCACAGCTCTAGATATCAACGAAATTGGATCACTTGATCTCGAGCGCTTCATGCATTCGTTCCAGATCTGTAATCGCTGTACCGAAGCTAAACGCCGAGCTCATCAAGCTCTTTGTGCGAGTCAGGGACAAACGTTTTCTCCAACTGCACTAGAACGACAGTTGATGGAAGATGTAGCTCCTGTGGTGGTTCGTGTTGTCCCTACCCGCTTCGAAGGTCATAAAGTGAAGAGTTGTGAACACTACCAATGGACCTGGTGTGAAGGTTTTGAGAAAACCGGCAACGAAAAATGCCGAGGTACAAACCGCCATGACAAGTGTCCAAAGTATCTAGCAAACTGCACGTTGTGGAAGCACAAACTTCCACCTAAGAGTCGAAAGCCCAAGGTGCTGCTGGAAAATGTGGACTCGCCCACCAAGAAACTCAAATACTTTTCGTAGCTGAAGAACATGCAACGTAGGACTCGCCATTAAACTATGAATCAATACATAACGCATAATGATAGCTATGCGTTATCCTTGTACAGTCGTTCGATCGAACCGGCGTGGGAACTCGAGAGCCGCACGTACCATAAGTCTCCATTGGCAGCTAAGATATCCTCCGTATGGGGAATGCTTGCTCTTGTTGCTCGAAGCGCGAGCGTAGCGTGGAAGATCTTCTGGATGGATCTCTAGAGGACAAACTGCTTGGAAAACCGGAAGATGACGAGGTCACTGCATCCGAAGAAGAAGCTTGGCGTCAACGACGTGAAGAACTTAAGGATGAGGCTGATATGTCGATGAATTCCCTCGATGAAGACGAAGTTAGTGGAGATAATGAAGATGACAATGCTCCTGCTGCGTTGATTTGGGATCTCAGTGATCGAAACACAGTTCGAGCAGCGATGGAATTGGTGGAAGACGAAGAAGATGAAGAAGCTTTCGGGAGTGCACATGAAGACGCTACTGATGAAGAGGCTAATGAAGAGGAAGATGCAGCAGAAGGCAATGAGGATATTAATCGACTGTCGCAACTTTCTGCACGATCTGCTGCTGATTCCTACGCGTCTGTAAACGATTACTTCCGAGGTGACACGAGAGTATTCCGGGACACGGAGCTGCGAGCCACAGAAGCATCAGATACCTTTTTAACTTCTACGTCACCTGCGAGTACGCGAGACCTCGGAGCAAATGAAAGTTTTCTGGTAGATAACGATCAGGACCAACAAAAAGAAGAGCAAGAAGAAGAGGACAACGACCAACCAAATGGTGAGAAACATCGGAGCAACTCTGGATCGTCACACAAGAAGAAATCTCGAAGCCGCAAGTCACGTAAGTGAAGTGTACGAAGGGAAGGAGAAAACTTAGGCTATTGTTGTTTAATGAACTGCTTCGTTAAATACTTAAGAAGACTCCATCAGTGACTGATATGAGTAGTTCCAATGTTTTCTGTGTCACACTTCCCAGACAGCTTCAGCAGGTTGTTGAGTTGAGCTCACGTACTTGGGAGGAGAGTAATTCTCGTATCTTTGCAATGTACTGGCGGATGGATGGTGAATGAGGTTGTAGGAGCTCCAGCGCTTCCAGCTTTCGTCTTCAACCACGAGTGGTTCCTTGTTCTCTTTGTGTTGTATGCTGGGATGTCGTCGAAATTGGCAGCACCGCGCCAACAGATTGCTGCACGCCTGACCCATACCTTGGAATCGGAAGATACCTTTTAGTGCGGCGCTTCAAGATCGAACCTTTCATAACTGAATTTTTCATCTGTATCCCGTACAGAAAGCCTAAACTTATATTATAAAACCTTCTAGACTGTATGCATAAAGCAACATCCGGACGATATGCCACGACTGCAACTGCAAACTAAAGGTTTTCGAACATGGCCCAAACATAGGGCAACTGAAATAAAGCAACTTTGAATTGATCAAGAATCCTGATTCAAGACCATGCATGATAGTATACAGTACTGAAAAGGGATAGAATCGTCACTCGTCGATAATACCAGCTTGGTATCCGCTTAGAGTATCTTCACCAGTGCAAAGGTCGCAGCATTCGCGATTGGGTATTGTCCTAGGACCATAGCAACGACGCCAAGTCCTTCAAACACAAACATTAGACACTTCCGCGTCTTCTTAATCCATAATTCTGGTTACCAAAACGGGGGTTAGTATTAATTTCATCAATGAACGTATTCAGAATGTCACGTACTTTTTCCCCTTGTCATGTTTGAACCACCACAAGCACATGAATTTTCCCGAACTCGGTTGGAAATTCTTTCCGAAGCTTTTCTCGTGATTGAGAGGCAGCTTCGATTTCAGCTCCTCTCCGAATCCTCACAATGAACCTTCATCCAGCGTCACAGCTTCTGCTTGGGGTGCAATCAGCCACGTGTTGTCGCGTTTAGCGAGGTAGATCTGCATGGTGTGGGCAGGAGGCCTAATGTCTCCATTCTGGGACTTGATTCTTGTTTGCAACGTCGCAATCGGTGCAACCTCGTCGAAGTTCTCTACCATAAAATGCCCTCCTCGGTATACCGACAAGCTTACATAAGATGTTCACCATACTTTCTCATCGGGGTAGATTCTCGAATGAGTAAGAGGACAGAGGGCAAAATAAAAACATCAAGTCTGTCGTCTCTGAAAAACGAACTCTGAAGTGCTTTTTGAAAGGTATTCAGTCAATCAAAAGTCAATTTGGCATGCTTTGATAGACTTGTTAGGTACACATTAGTCTCTCCTGCTGCTTAGATTTCGATATTCTTCATTATTGAGTCGCGAAAAAGTCACTAGAAGTGTTAGGAAAGCTTTAATCAGCTGTCCATCTTAGCAATCCCTGAAATTAACAAGAGAACAATTTCAACTTCAGAGTTTGAGATACAAGTTCTGAGCAAACCAACACGATTTCGAATGATTCAACAAGCATTATGAAGTCGACCACAATAATATTAGTTATCGAATACACTACTAAGTATACATGTAGATGGTGTGTTTTGAGAGCCGCATCCGTCGTCTCAACATTTTCTTTTGGCAAATTATCGTGGAACTCTTCCTACAATTTGATGCCATTTTTCAGCTTTTCCTCAAAAGTTTTCTCTCAAGAAAAGCATCTTGGTTGATTAAATTTGTGCTGTTTGTTTGTTTCTTATCGGAGTTGTATTAATTTCAACCGAATTATGCAGGGGTTTGGACTTTTGAGCACTTTCAAATGAAACACCTTTGTGGGTCATTCTGTACGTCACGCTACTCGATCAACGTAGAACATCTAACTCTCATCGAGTACCTTATCAGTTCTTAATCTTGGTCTGTTGACGGAGACTTAAGTAATATGTACGGAGATATCAAACGAGTTCGACAAAAGTGAGAATACGACAAACAAATCAGAGGGAAAGTAGAGCATAACAACAAACCTTTGAGTTATTAAATTTTGGCGGCAAACGCGAAAACTGTGTGGAATGGGTGGACAGAAGTAGTAAGAGTTTCTCTGTGGAGACAGATGCAGAAATTTTTGGAGTAGCAATGGAATCGTCACATGAGTCATTAGACGGAGCATAGCAATAAATTAAATTTATTGCATTATATAAACCAACCTGAAGCATGACAACAAAAACAAAAGACGGTCGTGGTGATAACTCTGCCAGATCTGTATCTTCATGTTACCCATACCCCTGCATTTGTGTTAACGCTACACTAAGTTGCCGGGAGCTGTAAAACCCTAAATGTAACTACTTATGTGTTGTTCAAACATGTGTAAAGTGATACCACATCAACATTTCTGTGGCTTTGTCTAGAGTAATTATGAAGTAGCACGTTATTATTTATTGAACTAGAGCATTGCAATGACACATTAAACTAGAGGCAATGCTTTGGGATGGACATCGTCATTTCAATCTCCACAAGGGCATTTACGACTCGTAAATGCTCTTGTGGAGGTAAATTACGACGCACAACACGTATAACTGTGAATACAGGGAAACCTTACTATTTCTTCGTGCTGACAGGACACGGTGTTAAGAACGCGTCGGCTGAGCCGCTGGAGCAATTTTGTGATTTTTGTCTTGGTGCATTGGAAATGAAACGTTAGGTCCTAAGTGAGGCTCGACGTTTGTGTCAGTTAGATTCAGATATTCTGAGTAGCCAGGCGTAGGGTACGATCATCGTACTACGATGTCTTGCATACTACTTCATCGACAGGACGAATATAAAACGGAGCGTACATCGTATCATCAAACAATACATGAAATTTTAGTACTTACTGTTCACCGTCCAGCACACCCGAAAATCATTTGAAACCTTGAGCTTCTACACGACACACAAGAACACATTTAAGATCGTCCTAAAACAATTATGTTCTACCGAACGCACCCCTGGTGCATGGAGCTATATTTTGGCGCTGAATAGTTTAATCTTGTTGCTGCCAGACCTGGGGACCACTTATAACAAGTAGTAATGGGATCAACTATAAGCGAGGGTTGCAAAATCGAACGCTGTATTGATTTCGACCGGAATTATTTTTCAGCTAAGATTGTTGTAGAAATCCGTGAGTGAAAGTCTGGAGTGTGTGGCTGGAATGGTCTGTTCTGGCGCTTGGACAAAACTTTGTTATCCACAAGTCTGGGACCCGTCAGCGCCAGCGTGGCACGTCTGGCCCCCAGGGCACGGGAGGTCGCATCGCCCAGCGTCAGTAGCAGCGTCGACAGAAGTTAGTGCCAGCAAAGCAACGACGACGAAGCTGAGGATGAACGACGGCTTGAACATGGGCAGAGAGTGTATTGTCGGTCTTGGGGTGTGGATGCGAAATGCGAAGTGACAAGGTTGTTGCTGGTGACAACGGAGAACCTTGGCTATGAATGTTGCCCTACCAAATAAATATATGGTATCTTTTTCGTTCAGCGAACGAACACTCCCAGTGGCTGGTATTGTCAGGTACTATAAGGTCATGTATTCAACGAGTATGTTGATGATACGTTTATTACGTATTATGATACGATTACGACAGTTTTCAGCGTATGATGTTTTTACCATCTTTAACGATTATTCACTCGAGACAATTCTTTGGACTGCGAGGAGAAAGTACTTCGCGAACAAACTGATAAACTATTGAGATAAATACGCTTTTAACGTGAAGTACACGTTGATACGGCCACGAAAATATGATTAAAATAAGCGGTATTTTAACGGTATATATTATAGTAACTACCGCTAGACGCAGCTGTCGACCATCGATTCATGTAATATTCGCTAATTAAGAATTTGAAAGGTGCTGGCAGTTGGGACAACTTTGGTTGGACTGTTCAGCCAGCTAAAGATGCCCTCCCAGCAGAGGTCGGAAAATAAAATACAATGTTGTATTGAATCCGTCTTACTTCCATAATAATAATTGCAATAATTTATATTATTTTTTAATAAGAACGACGGGTTTTCGTGTCGTAACCAGTTAAACGCCCCCCAAGTCCTCGTAGATGAAGGACGACGTTACTCCCACAATTTCTTGTGCCTCAATTGTGGCTCAAAATTAGGTGTAATAAAAGGGTATATCCTCTCAAAGTTTATTGTTGCCATATTGTCGGTTGTGACTTCGATGTGCGGGATAGTTGTCGTTATAGCCTTCGGAATCTTTTAAACCCAGGCCCTCGCGGCACTGCTGATTCGGCGTCGCTGTCCCTGCGCTTCACTCCACGCAGTCACTGCTCGTCGTCTTCTCCGCAACTCGCCGTCCGCTGCACAAGCTCGAGAGTCCTGGCGTCGGGCCCTCAGTCGCTTGTCGTCCGTCCTGCAAGTTTAAGAATGAGCCGTCGTTCACCCCGACCGCCCGTTCGTCCGTTTCTACTCGACGGTCGCCACCAACCAACAACTGCTGGTCTCCGTCGCAGTTCTCCACCCGGCGACTCTTCGTCTCAAATATTGCGTCTGAACGTGTACCCACTGCAACGTAATGTTGCCCACGTTCACCTTCTCCAACGTCTCCAACGGCATTCTTCAGGTCGCAACCACCGTCGCAATCACCGCCGTCTGCCCACCGTAGTGCCCACCTATTATAGTAGGATAAGGAATTATTTTTCCAACCTCGTGTTTTTCATCTCCTAAACCTATGCTATGCAAGCAACGAACAGCCGATGAAGTTAAAGCATGCATCAATTTAGCCAACCAAATTGCATGTTAATAATCTCCCAACATTTTCCCAATTATTTTGGGAACGCTATACTTTTATTCAGTAAATCTACATAAAAAAACTTAAGTTATAATGTGCATTATTTGATAAATCAAACAGCTCTGAAACAGAACAGGAGTCAGTTTACTAAATTCTCTCCCACTTGCAAATATGCAAAGAGCAACACGGGGCCTAGACGTCCCCCAAGGAGCGACAGGGCAAGCGCAAGTGGCTTTAAAATGCTTCAGCGAATTCTTAGCTCTTGGTAACATGAACTTGGGCTCTCTTGACTCTATTGCTAAATCGTTATCAGCTCCAGGTGCATTGTCTAGTCAGAATGTCTATTCTTTACTAACTGCGTTTTGCATTTTCTTACAAACTAAGACTAGTGCCCGTGGGAGCCCTCTAGCTAAAGCCCCTGCTGTAGGCTACTGTCTCAAGTGGTTAACCTACTACGAGAACGCTACCTGGTATATTTGTCTGATAACAAAAGAATTGCGAAAATTCGAAAAAAATAGCGGCGGCCATCGAGGAGCGCAATTTGGTCGCTGGTGTGCAGACAGGAGACGCTCCAGGCTGCACGCTCAGCGACTTGCGTATCCTGGTGCAGGAAACCGCGATTAAGGGTGTTGAGTCAGGGTTAAGAGCTTGCATGAGGCTGCTGTACTAACACTAATGTGACACCAGTTCGGTCGGCGATCGATACCTGTTTTGCTAGGAATAGCCAGGTATCTATGGCCACATCGGAGAGCTCTTTCAGCATCTGGCTCGAATCAAGACTTCCGTAGTTCAAGGCATCTCCATTTACAAGGCCGCGTCTCACTGGGAGCAGTGTATGCTGCACGCCCTCGGAATTCTGTTCGTTGGAGCGTCGGGCCCTTCCAGCTACGTCTTTCCGCTAGTACCACACGCTGCTGCATCAGATTTGCCGGGTGAGAAGGCCTACAGCCAAGATGAACTATACTCTACTGGGAGAATCTGGAAGAGAAGCCTCAACTAAGAAGGGAGCCACCAACAAAGTGCGTGAGAGGGAGGCCGAATGTGTCCAAGTACATTAACTACGTCATCACTATGATTTGTGAACGACAAGCCAAAGCCTCGGCTCCGTTGCCAACGACGCTCACCGCAGGAATGAGTAGCAACTCTTGCGATGTGGCTCCGCCGCCTATACAAACGCCTCACCACAGCTTGTGATCCAGTGAATCTCGACCAGGGGAGCTTGGTTGCTTGACTCGCTCACGAAGGCGTTTGCATATGTGGGCACCAGGACACGCGATGACCAAAGTGTTGACAAGATCCACGCCGGATACCGAGACCCGCACCTGCCGTGCGTCACGCCCACGATTACAACTTTGAAAGATCTCACCCCTGTGCCCAACCGCTGACGTTGCGCGGTCAGCTCTTCAAGAACGTCAGCTGCTTCACGAACATCACATGCAGCGCTCGCGTCCCTGCTCATCCATTTTGACGAGCTCGCCGCAGCAGGCCAACAGGAACAGGCTTCTTTGGACTTCACGTCGTACTACTTGTATCGCTTCCATGAAGCTAAAGGCTCGACATACTCTGTGCTCGGGCCCTGCTTTCGTTGGATACGTGCATTGAATGGGGTCAACAGCTCCGAACGGCTTGGGAAACAGAGAACTTCGGACAGCTATGGAAGCGCTACAACGCGAACAACGCTGAACTTGCTGCAGCCGTCAATTAGATTGACGTCCATGGCATCCTTGCAGCGCACGCTTCACAAGACACACTCGTCGCTATCCAGGAAAACAACTCTGGAAGCACTGCTAGTGCCCTTTGTCGCTGCGCTGATCAGACCCCGCAGCCGAACAATGATGTCGTCGTCAAAGTGCACTCACTTGCTGGTTGTTTCTATAAATGGTACACGCAGGAGCTGTGGCACACAGCAAGAGAGAAGAAACAACAGTTTATCCGCGCTGACCTCAAGGCCGGCATCAACATCATGATCATAGCAGCAAGTCGAGAGATAGACGTACCAAATGCGCCATTGGACCACAATGGCGTCACATATCAACTGTGGAAGCAGAGTGTGTGGACGTTGGTCAAAGCCTTGGACAAGACGTCTAACGAAACTCTTGGCAGCATAGACGGTAAAGGCCGCTCCAAAACCACAGGATCGCTGCAAAGCGCTGGGGAAAGCTGCGCGTAGACCATCGCCCTGCATACGACGCACTCTGTTTGGCATTCATCATCCGCAAAGCAAACGGTGGCATTGGCGACCGCTGCACACCAGATAGCCACCAATGGAAGCACATAGACTTGCAGTCGTATCATCACGCTTGTATTAACCCTAAAAACATTCCTATTCAAACAGCAAACACAATGGCCTTCGAGACGCTATTGCACTTGTCATCTTCACCCCACAGCTCGAGCAGACCACAAAGACCACGTTGGACCTGGTACAAAAGAACACGAATGCAAACACACCCACATACTGCTAGCCGTACGCGACTTAGCCCGACACTGACCAAAACCGGCAACATCACGCCCGTCCTGATGAGTTTTGTAGCTGCTTTCGATGAATCCTTGCGTGGGGCTCGAACGTCCGGCGGAGGTGGTGCACAGCTGCTCATGGCACGCGCTGTTTCGCTGGGGAGGGAAGGCAGCGCAAAAATAAAACATCGAGGTTTTTTCATAGTTTGGATCCAACAAATATATCCATACTTTGTCTAGGTAATTTGGAATCTCACTCATTATTTGCTCTCCGTCTTGGGAGTGGCGTTTGGGACCTGGTCGATTACTGTGGCTGAATTGTGACCGGTTGAGCCACAATTCAGCCACAAATTCAGCCGTTTTTTGCATTTTCATATGGTTTCAATTGGGGCAGTAGTGGCACCCGTAGAAGAAAGCTGCAAGCTCTCTGTTCATCGTTCGTCGAACGATAAAATGAGGAGTCAGTGTGTGCCAGAACGGTAAAGATATATGGATCCTGCGACCATCCATCGTAGCAGGACACTCAATTTGGTTAAATCACGGTACAATTTAGGTTTTCTTCTGGTTTTATTTTTTTTTGCAATAATTGGGTGTATTTTGTATTGTATTTTTCTTGAAAACTTCAAAAGTAATTATTTGTATTGAAAAATACTTTAATTATTGTATTTATATTATTTTTCCATCCCCTGCCTCTCAGTATATTGGGGTACTGGTTAGGTTATATCATTTCGCATTAGCCTGCTCCAGTATGTGGAAAGACATGAAAATTGGCTTACAATTTATTATTGGAAACTTTATTTTGACTGAAAAACTCAGAATAAAGGGAATAAACCACGTAAGCAAAAGCATGTAGTTGGAAGGCCTCTCTACGTTTGCTGTTGCGGTTGTCATTCGCAACTGTGAAGGAACCAAAAGAACTAGGTGGGCAAGGAAGACTTTGTACACTGTATGGACACAGAATAAACGGTTCGCAGTCCCAAAACTCTGTGACAGAGCAACAAATTTCTTAATTATGCCTGACCAGGACGAACTATTAGACTCCCGTCGCTGTCTACTAGTCGTATTGGAACTGGAGTATCTATGAAAAATTGATGTTCCAGGTGTATTTAAAAATTTGATTATAAATGTGTTATTCCTAGTCAAAGTTCACAAGCTGTTAGCAACAGCACTTGTAGAACGCACATCGCCTCATGACTTCGTTGAGAGTACGATATCTCACTAGCCGTATCGTTCGTGCTCACATACTGGCGTTTTAACTAGATTATTCGATGTTCAGTTTTAAAACCCTTGAGCGTCCATCATGCACTTCTCGTACATAAACAGAGTCGCCAAGATGTCCTGGATACACTGTACAAAAGCTAATATCAACCTTCTTACACGAGGTGTCACCCCCTGAGCCATCAACACCATATATGACGGACATTACATTGTCTTTTGTTAGTACATACGATAAACAGACAACTGACAACGATACCCTGCCAATTTTAGCTTCGTTTGAGTAAAATTCCCCCTTTGTCAGTATGCAATGCGTAATAGAACCACGCGTTCAATTTAGCATCCTTATCAAGCTTGATCAACAGGTTAACAGCCGGCTGTTCGTAATGACGGATACATGCACTTTATCTTGCTGACCCAGGGTTCCCGTGTATTGTATTTTTTCTTGAAAAGTTTCATTTGTATACGTAAACTATCTAGTAGTGCATTAGCAAGAGGAAAAATAAACTTTTCTAATATTTGCTAGTACACCACAATAATTTGCTATCTACTTGTACTTTACTTTAACAACACTCGTTGACAATATTGATTCTCGTCAACATGTCGGTCGTATAAAGTACTTTGTATGTGATCGTAGGATTTTCATCGAGTAATTCAACAACATTGCCTGTGGTAAGAGCAGAATACTATATGCGATTGTATTAATATGCACAGTTGCAAATGTTGTGCTTTTCGTAGTCAACCCTTCCGATTTCGTTTGTATTGGTCAAAACATAGCTCCCCACTTTACGATATTACGAGCAGCACGCATCCGCTCTTAGCCACAAGTACTGCCGTTCGACTATAGCGACCTCACCGTACGAGAGCGAGGCGTCGACAGCGTCCTCCTCCACGACGGCCATGCCATACCCCTCAACGTCCGCGGCGCCGTTCGTTAAGCAGACAACGACAACCACGGACTACCCATCCACTGTGCTAACGATGGTCATTGTGTTCCCTCCGACGCCGGCAACACTACCGTCGAGAGACGTGTTGACGCCGGGCTGGGCTGGATCAGAGGCAGCTCCAATGTGCAGCTCAACTAAGAAGGCAATAAAGCTACCTAGCTATAGTAGTGTCATGGCCGACGCGACACGGCTCTGCGCACTATCCTCCATTTGCAGCGCAGCGGTAGGCACGGATCCAGTGGGCAGTAGGTTGACCACGTTGTCCTCTCTGAAGCCGGCAGTGACTTAGCCATGGTAGCAGAGGATAATCAGGTGGATGTACGCGCAAGATGTCCGGGACGCGTGTTTGTCGTCGAGACTCAGCGCGTTTACAAAGGAAACATGGCACCTATAGCACTGCGGATATGATCAAGTAAAGGGACTGGTGTGCAGCGATATGTTACGGCCGCTGGCAAAATTGACGTCGCTCAGTTTACACCTCGAGACTTTGAGTCGTTTTTACTGGAGAAGCGTTAATATGTGGGCGTTGGAACATTAAGCGATTATCGTCGTGCAATCAAGGATATGTACAGTCGTCGAGATGTTTCTCTTGCTGCTTATGAGAAAGGAATGACTACATTTTTCGGGGTTGAAACGAATGGAAGCATCTAGGCTTCAGTCCGGATCGCCTAAAGAGTCCGTCAAGGCTACCTCTTACGCTTTAGCGCGAACTGAGCCGTGCCACACTAAAACGCGATGGTGGAGGATTCGCTCACATGTTTCTCACGACCCAGTGGAACTTAATGTGTCGGTCAGAGTCCATGCAGACATTGTGCCTCGAGCACTTGAGTAGCCATGACGACAGTGTTGGATGTACGATGTACAAGTCTAAGACAAACCAGATGGCAACGGGCCAAAGGATTCGTGGCACACAAACGCGTTTTACCCGGAGATGTGTTGGATAACGTCGTTGACAATGTACCTGGCGTGCCGACCTACTCAGCCTCCCGGTTGTCTCTTTCCTGGATCTGTGCACAAGGTTAGGTTTGGTAGCATTCCTCGCTAACTAGTTATTGATCTCAAGCATCAGACACACTACGGAACCCATTCATTTCGAAAATCCGTCGCGACGTTTCCATGTAGCGGTTCTACTGGTGGACCGTCCATCTCTAGTATTTGCTTGAGAGTAGGGTGGTATCTCGGAGTAGTTCAAGATCGCTATATTATGAACGAAACGGCGAGTGATCGGTTTCTTGGACGGGTTGTAGCGGGGCTTCCATTAAATCGACCTATTTTTGCCGCGCTGCCTCCACACTTCAAGGACAATGCAGACAGTATGGTTTGCTCCTGCATTCGTGGTATTTGTCCTGCACTACAGAAATTAGCGGTCTCTGTGATATTTTTAACATTTGCGTTGCATCACTAGTTACACATTTACCGTACTTTCACGAGACATTACTGCCATCGCATCCGCTGCTGTCTACAACTTTGTTTCGGAACAAGACCATGTTGGCTAAGCTATCAGAGTATTTAGTGTCTGTAGATTCGCCATGGATGACCTCTACGGAGATTCCACTACACGTGGAGCTGTACAAACAACTTCAAGGCGTGCAACAATCAAGTGACAAATTACCCCCGGTCCTACTCGACGGCATGAGCACCCTAATTGAGTGAAACGCAGTCGGGGAAGGCAACATTACCAAAGACCTGCTTGAGAGCACGATCAAACGCCTCCTAAAGAGCGCAGGATTAGCACAAACAGCAATTTCGGAAGTACCACAGCGGGTACTAGATCAAGGCTCTACTATGGCCCACTATTACGGCGGCATGTTTTATATGCTTCCAGAGACGTTCGAATTCTCGATGCATATGGGGCGTGGCAGCTTTGGTGGTTCGGCGACATGTCAGGAGGCTACCAACCACTGAAACGTATTGGTACATATGACCTTCCTTGCGAGAGGCTGCGGAAATGTTTTCGTACTGGACTAGCATGATTCGTCTCATTGCTGGAGCAGCATCAGAGGTTGGGCTTCAAACCACGCAAGATATGACTGAGTTACGAGCAGATAAAATTTATAGAGTAGGAATGGAGATTTTACCACTACTCACGTCGTCCTGCAAGCGCCGAACGTCCCACTTATCACTTGGAACCCCGCTTCGTCTTGCTCGTCAAGCTCAACAAGCTAGAAAATGCTTTCGTAGTTTTCCTATCTGCTTGGACACAACATCCTTTAGATTAACGAATGAGCATGCATCTTACATCGAACGCCAATAATCCGACGTTTTTCTTAGATAAGTGATTTTCCGTATCTTAACGACTCCAATCCTCTCCGACTATTCCAGCTATCTGATAAAATTTGTATACTATGCAAACTTTGGTATATTAAGTAAAATCATTGTAAAAAGCGTGATTGATAGACTATCATTGACTGGCTACAAACAAATCGTGTACGCCAACTTGCGTGTGAGCGCCTGAGGCCGCTTGGCCATCTAGGAGGGTGAATTGAGGAGGTTATTCCACGCATCGAAACTTCTTAAGAGCGTACCGTCCCCACGAAGAACTGCATCCTTGAAATGTGTTGTTTAATTCTCTTTTGCACAGCCACCAACGTAGCTCAATGGAAGAGCTCTTGAAAGGGAAGATGGATATTCGACTCTTCCCGTTGGAAAATATGTTATTGTTATTGTGTTTATTCTACGGGGTTGACAGAGAACAACGCAGCTATGAATACTTGATTGCAGTGCGTTAGCACTGGTGACAACTGTGTGTGGTGTGTACATGTATTGTGTGAAAGTATTTAACGTTTATTAGGGATTTCTACTGTGTCTGCACCGTGAGAATCAGTGTAGCTTGGTAATGTGCAGGAGATGGATCGATAACATCGCCTACCGCATGCAAGTGGATACGGTCATTGAAGGCTCTATGGGATTGAAGCTGTAAGAGGGCCTTCAAGATCGTGCTGCTTAAAGTTGAAGCGATGCTGTTCTCACGAAGGTAAGCGTGAAGTTTAACTGCAGCTTCAGCCCCAATTTGGTTAACTGAATCATTGTAATCATCAATTTTCTTGTCTAGAACCCAACAATTTGGCAGGAAGAGCTTCATGAACGCGATGATCTGCTTTAAGTCGGATTTCGTGTTCCTGTCGGTTGATTCCCAGCCACATGGTATACGAGTGTACCATTCAAACCAAGTATCGATCGGAGATTTTGATTTTGAGAGCTGTTACTTTCTTCACTGGGACGTCTTTGGTATTTCAGCTGGCCTTTTCTTTTGTTGAGCATCTTCGACTCGACTTGCATCTTGTACTTCCTTGTTATGCAAGCTTTGTAGTGATCGTAATCGTGTGGCGGTTGATGTCAGGGAATTTCTCAAGAAATACACGGTGATGATCTAGCGCAGATTTATCTTGAAACAACCTGTGATTTTTGGTTTGGTTTGCTTAATATGCGACTGCTTGCTGTGATAGGTGCTGCGATCATGAGAGAAACTCTGTCAAAGTAGACATAACGCACTATTCAATCAACCTTCTAGATTGTCCTGTCAGATTCACTTTCGCCATGGACAGGTAATAGAAAATAATGCTGACTATCAATACGTTCCTAGCTACTGCTCCAACGGTGAAAGGTGGTTGCCCATTGCGTAGCTTGACGAAATCATTCTGTTTCTCACTTTAGATATGTATCGTTTTGTGGTGTCGAACAGGCTCAGCGAAGGGAGTCTAGAAGCTTGCTTCGTCGTCATTCCGCTCAGGATTTTTTACCAATTTGATGATCTTCCTTCGTCATGTGGAAGATATATTTGAAAGGGTTATTGATTAGTGTCAGATTCTATGCTCCTCGGACAAATATCTACTCTGTAGTGAGCTCGGAAGTGCCATTGACATGTTGCGCACCACTACGCCAAATAGAGTGCAAGTTCAATGATATCTCGACTAGAGTTGGAGCGATACTAGATCGAGCAGACAATTGACTTAAGCGTGAATGTCAATGGCAGACGTCGGACAAATAGGCTTGTGCGTAGATAGTGTTGAAGCAGTTAGTTAGGTTGGAGGTGTCAGAGAATCGCCGAGAAGTTCAAGAAGCGGGGTGGATGCGAGACATATAGCAGTGCGCTCTTACTTCATCAATGAGATGACATAGCAGAGCAGCGCACGGTGCAGCCTGAGTGATCAAAGCCAGCGCAAGAGTCAGTAGCTGGCACGTGGCGTAGGCTTCATCAGGGAAGTGAGAGCGCGCTTGCTTGGCTGACGTCTTGACGCGGATGAAACGGATGAAGAACACTTTGCAGCGTCTATCAAAGGTTGCTGCTTATGTACGAAAGTTAAATCCAAGGCACGTCAAATAAGTACGAGAACGGTCACAGTAAGCCAGCCTCTTGATAGTCCGTCAATGTACTTGTATTCATGTATAAATGCATCATTTTCTTAAGGTCGTCATTGGTATATGGAGAGGTCTCCATAATGAATCGGCCACTTATGCGCTCGATACGGTGCAGCTCCAGCCTGCGCCCTTGCTTCAAGAGCTGTCTCTCTACTAGGCCTTAATTCTGTGCATACAGATCCATGAACCAGCACTTGACTTGGCAGTAATAATGAGCTACCGAGTGTCGAAACAACGATGTTCCGCATATCCCATCCTGAAAAGCAAGATGGAAACCAAAGTTGGCCATGATGTCACGAGCTTCACTCGACCTCTAGCAGGATCTACAGTGATCAGAGTTCCCACGTGGGCCGTGCTCGTACCTTCACTGACGAGATATCGCTCGAGAGCAGCGAGGGAGGCCGTATGTGCCTGTTTTGTGTTTGTGGGCTTAAGATCGTTTAAGTTCATTGTCGGTTGTCAGAAAACTGTCAAATGTGCGTGTGATAAGTACTTGACAGGTATTTTGTATGTCGATATACATATTGCAAACCAGCATCCGACAGGATATGCCGGAGTGCGGTTCTACCCGACAGTCTGCGATGTGAAAATAGTATCTTCGTGAAATAAGAAAACTGTGGTTGAATAAAAGTACTAAAATTACCCTTAGCATCTCATGTCACGCCTTGTACGGGGGAGCTCTGGGTTTTATAAAACCTCTCTTTTACTTCATTTGCAACTACTTGCAAATGACATGAAATGCAGTCGTACGTAGGCACTTCGTATGAATATGATTCGAATGGCGAACTCGTCGCGTTTGCGAATCTGAAGAAGGACGTGCTAAAGTATAACTGTGGTTCAAACCTCCACTAAACGTTTAACCAGCTGGGAGCTAGTTTAATGCCAGTATTACCCACATTTTTTCAAACAATATTCACGGGTTATTGGGTTTTGATATTAACCTTACCCGATACAAGCAACAAAGTTTTCCATTGCGCAAAGGTTATAATGAATACGAGGTTCCTACGAATGGTATTGTTTAACCCTGTCGCGATATAAGGGCGCATACATCGTCCTTTCAGACATTTGGCGAAAGGAGATGAGCAAACCGTTTCCTAAAGAACGCATTGAGCGCCTTTTACACAAGTTCAACTTAATTTGAATCATCTTTGATCGGTTAATATTCGCCGTTTTCAGAGTGAATGTCAGTTCAACTTGAACTGATGCGCATCGAAGCACTCAATGGAGGCAGTGGCGACACGGCAGCATGCGCACCAGACCATAAGTCTATCACTGTCTGTTCCCCTACGATATGCTCGGCTACTCGAAACAGCACTTAGCGCAAATATTCAACAATTCGGAGCGAACATTGACCAACTGTATCCAGACACATTAGCAAACTGGAGTTTTTGAGCGCGCTAAAACTACTCCAACCAAACCATTATCGGTGGAACCACGGGAGTGGATACTAAACTACAATCGCGAGCACCCTCTCACGTATCTAGATGAAACTCAACACCCTTTCACACGGCTTATTGCGTTGCAATCTCAAAGACGTAAGTGTGGAGACTAATTCACGTGGGTGGTTTGTCTTGGTAGGTCTTGGTACGGCATTCAATGCATATACAAGAACAAGAAATTTTTCGATTTGTCGATGAGCTACACCACCCGATCTACAACTACCAAAACCTCGTATCTTTGATGAGGTATCCTTTGACAACAGCGGCTTGATCTGAAAGAGAGGGTGTTCGTAGCAAAGGAATAAATTATCGATTTGAGGTGACTTCGAGCCATGGATTACTGTCTTAACTTTCATTGGTGTCAATGGAATACTCGACGACTACAACACTAACGGCACTTTCAACCGAGTTCAATACATCAAGTGTTTCCAATACGTTATTACTCCCCACAGGCGCGTAGATTATATCAATTTGCTCGTATGCATTTCGGCTTAAGAAATGCGCTTTCCACGTTCAAGAGAGAGAAGAACAATGATCTTCGGGGACTTTCGTGGAATACCTGCTTAGGATACCTAGATAGCATGGTATTGTATACTAGAAGAGGAATGTAGCAACCTATTCTACAACTAGCGTGTCTATTGGAGCGATTTCCGTGGCTGATCTGACGTTGAAGCATAAAAAGTGGTATTTCGCAATAGAGGAGATGGAGTATCTCGGCCACGAATTGTCTTCAGAAGGAGTACGACCGTTCGATAGATTGATGACCGCGGTGCGAGAATTTCCGACGCCTACGAACGCAAAAGAGATTAGGCGTTTTTCACCTCGCGGGTTACAATAGGACGTTCGTGAAAGATTTTGGCGCAATGATGACACCTTTAATGAAGATGTTGCGGAAGAACGTCATATTCGTGTGGACAGCCGAGCAGAAGGAGGCTTTGAACAAGTTAAGTTGGTATTAACATCGAAGCCACTCTTGCTCTACTCCAATTTTAACCTACCTTTTCGATTGGTTACGGCTGCGAGTGTGGTGAGGCGCGGTGCATGTTTGATACGAGATCACGGAAACGGATGACAGCCAGCTGCGTTCGCGAGCAATGTGTTCAGCGAGACCGAGCCCACATACGGCATCTCTGAGCTTGAATGATTTTCAGTAATCTGGACCGCCAAATGTTTTAGACCATACTTGTACGGTAGACGACTTCCGATTATTACGGACCGTGTCGCATTGAAGTGGTTGCTGTCATCGACCAACTTGAATGGCAAACTACGTCGATGGGCTTTGTTGCTTCAAGAAATGGAGTTTGTTATTGAATACCGCCCTGGTAAAATGAATGTAGTATCTGACGCACTTTCAAGAGTATCAGCAGTGATATTGACGGCAACTGGAAGGTGGCTGCAGCGACGTCAACTGCAGTCGGTGAACGCTGAACCAGAAGTAAAGACTAGAATGTGCCTGTGCAACGACGTGAGGCCAACTGAGACAAACACGGCAGCTGTGGCAGCAGTAGTTGGTGCCACAAGACAGGAACAGGAGAACACGACACGTGACGATGGACCTGAGGATACGCAGGCGACCACTACGACGAGTGAAACGGCAAGAAGTGAGGCCGCCAATGCAGTTGAGACGACGATCACTAATGACGTGACGCCAAACACGACGCAGACGGTAGCGAGATTGACAGTCACAGATGTTCCTGCGCCCAGTGAACAAACTGCATCAATTGCAAATGACCCATGATATCCTCGAGGGCATGTGGACCCTGTGGTTGAGAAGGCAACATACGTTGCAGCTGTTGTCGGAGATAGTACGAACCTACCGACAACGATTACCGAAGTGCACGTAGTGGGAGATAAGAAGGCTATGAGAACGAGCCATCCCTGTGTGAACACTGCCTAAGTGATGAGACATTTAACGAGAGCAGCGAAGTGACGGGCTAAGGAGCGGAAACGACAAAAATAATAGCACGCCAACGTGTTGAAGACGAAGAGGAGCCCCCTAACGTAGCTGTGGACGTATTACTGAGTGGTGACGCAGTTTTCATTGACGATGATGTACTAGTGACGGCACTTACAACGTCAGGGAAACCAACGATGTCGATTACTGCGATACCGACGAGTACCCCTTTGCCATGGAACACATTGACGCCGACGTGTGCAACCGACGACGATGATGCTGGCATACGCGCAGCCCCAACACCTGGAATACACAATATTGACAATGTTCGTGACGACTCACGACGACGGGTTCAGCCTGGACAAGAAGACGCACCTGAAGCAAGGCCACGAAGGGGGCGTATGAATGCCCAGTACGAGTGTGATGATGATGGAACGGACCGCGCAGCGACAAGAAGACGCGGCGAACGAGCCACGAGTGATGACCAACATGGGACGGTGATGAAGAGACGAACTGTGGCGGACCAGCCAATGAGCACGAGCACAACGGCGACCAATACGTCACCAGTGACAACGCGACCGAAGACAACGAGTAGTCGACGACCGGTGGTGACCAAGCTGCAAACGACGACGTAAGATTTGGGTGTGTCTCGAAGTAGAGTGATCAGTGACGCTGTCCTACGAAAGCGGCGAAAGATGCCGACGCCGGAGTCAACGATGGTGAAGCAGAAGCCTACACCACAGACTACGGCGACCAACCCTGCAAGTACGAGTACTGAGGTGAAAAGACGTAGTCATCCAGCGTATTACGGAGCAGAGGAGATGACACTCCAACTTACCGACGAGACCATAATTGTAGCGCAGTCGGGTAGTAGGCAAGTACAGATGATGCTTACAAATGGGACATATAAGACACGAAGGTAACGAAAGCATGAGGAGTAATGTTAATCACGACGAAGGACGGGGCCAGGTAATTCTTCTACCAGAGTTATGGGCGGTAGCGTTCAAGGAGAGACACGATTTGGTGTGGGCGGGTCATTTGCGGGGCCCTCATACATATGAGCGATTAGCATGTGTATACGGGTGGCCAGACCTTCTCATGTAAGTCAAGAAGTGAGTACGAGATTGCCAAGACTGCGGCAGTAGGAACGCGAGACCACGAGAGGTTGTACCACCGCTCCGTAGTTTGAGAGGAGGAGAAGTATGTGATCGACGGATTTTGGACGATACAGAGCCATTCCCGAAGGCTGGTGGTGGAGAACGATATGTGGTGGAAGCTGTGGAATACATGACTAGATATGTTGTTGCAGTGGCGACTGAGCAACATTCCGCTGAGCATATCGCAGCGTTTATAATGAAAGGGATTGTCCTCAAATTCGGCGTTTTCAAGAACTGTTGACGGATGGAGCTCCCGACTTAACAGGGCGTGTAGTGGAACAACAGGTGCTAATGCTTCAAGCTGACCAAACGAATCCAGTACCTGACAGGTCACAGATGAGAGGTCTTGTGGAAAGATTCCATCGTACTTGGGAGGGATGCGTGTCTTTATTCATGCAGCGCGACGAGCAGGACGACTGGGAGAACTGGGTGGCTTTTGCTGTCTATACCTACAATTGCGGTCGCCATTCAACGGTGTGTCAGGCCCCTAACGAGCTCATTATATGTCTCAAATTGCGGTCTCCCAACGAACTGCTGAGGCAGGCGAATGTGACCGAAGCTGGTGATTTAGTAGTGTATCATGCGAATCTGTTGCAACCAATGAAAAGCAGTCATGCCTGCGCCGAACGCGCACGCGAACGCGTGCAACACAGGCAGGCAAAATAATGCTATCGAAAAATGAAGAATAGGAAGGTGTTTGAAACTGGTGATCGTACCGACCATCTAAAGGGCCAAAAGCAACGAAGTACGTGCATATACGGATGGGTCCAATGAGGATAATGAGTAATCCTTGTTACGCATATGACTTGGTATGACTAGAAGATAAGACAGGAGAGCCGCCGGGGTTCATCGCTCATGTGTCATTTATTACAACCTATCAGAAATCCACTGACGAGCTAAAGGTAACAGCAACAGACATCAGGGGGGAACTTGGGTATGAAGGCGAAGTTGAACGCCAAGGTCGTGGCGCGCAGGCAGGAGCGATTTCTCGAACAACGATGGCGAGTACACGTGCAGTCACTGCAGCAGCAGGCAAGCGACGACGTAGACCTACAGCTACGCGTAAGGCAGCATGGGGCGACGACAGTGAGAAAGTGGTGAAAACCAGTCGATGACGACGCAAAAACAAAGCTGGATACTACATATTGAAGTTCAAACTACGACTGACACGCGGTGAACATGACAACAACAAGGGTACCGAAGCAGGGGACGACGACGATACTTGTTGGGTATCCACGCTCGGAGAACAACAAACTAGTCGATACCGGCAGAGTCGCAGAAGACTCTCGCGGAGGAGAAGGCGTGTAATGTGTTCGACAAGTGCAGTGGGTCGAAGGACGCTCATGTCTGAGTCAGCGGTGGAAAGGCGCTGCACGAGCACGAGGAGTGGTTTCCAACCGCCCCGGGTGAAGTCCTCGGATTGAAGGACCGTCAGGAACAAGTGGATGACAACAAAAAAGATCGGAGAAGAAACCAATGGGACTACAACGTGAAGCACGTGAAGAGGCTGAAATCGTTGGGGACGATGAGGCTCGCTTCCAAATTCACCGGGTAGATAACACACGAGCTTCGCAGAGTGATAAACAGAGGTATCAGACGAACGTGACGCGGATCGACGAACGTCAGTGGCAGGGCAGCCATTGGTGACGGGTGCTGAACTGACTGATACCGATCTTATCCACAAGAACAGGAGCAGAGGGGCAGAGGAATAGAGGAACAAAAGAACAGAAAAATAAATAGGGACGATCTAGAGGAAGTTCCGGCTACTTACGTGGACAGCTCGTGTTGACTGTTTCTTAATTTACGGACTCCATGCATACTCAGCAAGCAACTGTACGAGCAGTATTGACTCACCGGCGACCAGGTGTCCCTAGGCTCGTTATATAATATAGGATAGAAGAGTAGAATTAAAATTGAATTTTGAGAATACTATAAATTACATTAAAACTATGTGTATTTTGTTTTTTAATGTAAGTACCTGTAAGTGTTTGTGTATTAGAGAAGAGAACATTCCGAGAACAACAGCCCTACAACTGGGACTAACCATGACGTCGGCGCCCGCTACGCGGGCGCCTAGAGCGCTAGTCATAGCATGTTATCCTGAATCGATGCTTCGTATATGTACAGTACCTACTGTAATTAGTCTAATTTGGACTATTTAGTGCGGATACTTTGACTTTTTTTCACATTAAAAGTCTAACCAAGACTATTTATTGACAAAGACTAATTTTGAATATAGCAAAAACAAAAATCGGTAACTGCTTTCGTCTTCTTAGAAAGATACCGCATGAACGACTGAGCCAAATTAATACTGCGGAACAATTAAATGCAGTGAAACATTCGTAAAAACGTAATGCTAGTTTTGCTTTGATCATATCTGTTGTATTGTTCACCATAGTGAACGTTTGCACCTGATTATTCTTGATGGTCTCTTGCAGATGTGGGAA
>NBNE01000414.1:0-23565 GCA_002215365.1 Phytophthora megakarya
TTTAACTCTATACAGTAATTGTTCTCCCCATGGATTTAACCCGACAATCCTTCGTAGTTGCTTCCAGTGCAATTGCCCGAGCCCTGCAGCACTGCGAGCCTAATTACATTATATGCAATCCATATTTTTTATCTAGAACATCAAACAATAGAACATCGCCGGAAACATTTTGAGTTTGCACTTTGCGCTTGAATCGTTTCAAAAGTGACTCAAAATTTAACTCTTGCGGGATTTCGAAATACATCGGGGTATTTTGAAATCCACCATTCCAGGAGATGGTTGGTTTGGGTTTGGCTAAATACAGTGAGGTAAATGTCTAGAGAGAGAAGCACACTAGCTATTAAGTACCGCTTATCACACAGTTTTCGTTGTTATTGAGATGTGGATCCGGATTTGGTGTTCTGGTGGAGGAAGATTCATTGAGGTAGGGATTTCAACCGCCGGACAGTCAAGAATACCTATTGATGCTGGCTTAATATCAAAGCCAAGCTCTACCGTGTGGCAATAAAAATTGGCATTGAAGTTAAAAGATCTTGGTAAATCATTGGCATAGAAATAATCCATGATTGTTCTGTACTATAACTAGTTGTGTGATATAACAACATTATGGAACCTTCTTTCCAGTATAAGTGCAATTGATTGTTGGTTTATCGGATCTAAAGCTGTTGTCACTCAAATGCGAATGAGTATCTGTTTTATTTGATTTGGGTTCATCTATTGACATCATTGATGCGATTAATCCCCACTTTCTTTTCGAAAGTTAATTTCCTGCTGGTATGATTTTTGATGTCACCTCTAACAACACGAAACATTCCTTAACCCCTACCAACCAAGGTGGTATTTGACAACATGTAAACAAGTTGTACGTAAACTTGTTCAGATAAGGATTGGCTCAGAGAACTGCAAACATATAGAGAAACCAATTATAAGTAAATCCTCCAGAAAAGGGGGGATGCACAAGGCTAAGTTGACAAACCTGATCCAAGGAATGAAGCCTAGCTCTGGAATTAAGGCATTGACTGAGAGACGCTAGTTTAAAATGAGAGCAAGCGATGGAAAATTGTGAGATGCGCAGTGTGAAAACCGCGTTTTATGACATATGACCGCTCCCTACTGCTACAAGAACACCGCGTGTATATGGAGGGTAAACGGGACGAATCGGCAGACTTCTCGACCGCGCGAATAATAGCTGCAAAGATCCCAAAGCCGTGTGTTACCCTCCCCCTACAGGGAAAGGCGCTTCGTACATGCGCATTATATCGCAAGAGATACGACAGCAGCTGCAAAATGCCGTGCCGGTTCTGACAAGAAGAGACTGACAAAGACCAAGCCCCAGGTTCCGGATTGGATTTCTGAGAACGATGACGACAATGAAGACGTCAGAGTACATGGGAGATATAAACTGTAATGATGAAGTGGATAAGGAGGAAAAGTTAGACAAACCTTCTACGAAGAAGGGTCCTGCCAAGCGTGGATGTGCGAAGAAAAAAGACACGGGCGAACACGAAACCTGTGATGAGTAAGAAATATACCAATTGCATGCCATACAACATGTTCTGGTCTGCGATGCGTTACGAACTAAACGCGTCGTTTTGTTCGTTATGTAGAAGCCACATCATATCCGCGAGGGCAATGTCAAAAGGGGCCCGTGATGAAGCCGTTGCGCGGGCACAAGGTGCAGCAGCGAAAGCCAGCAAGACGTAGCATGTGCCCTTCAACATGAAGGGAAGAATGCTAATGAGACTACATGCAAGCTGTTGGAGAGGGAAAGCATCGGGGGAACTGGACCCGACAGAAAAAATACAGAAGTCAGACGTCGAGGAAGCAACTGTGTGACGCGTTTTGATTGGAGGCAAATTGCCAGCCACGCAGTCCAACTAAATTGGTCCAGATTTGTACCAGAAATTGCTAAGTGTGCTTATTAATATTTGCTGATGATCTCTTTGTAGCCTTTGGATGAATACAGTTTTCGGTATCCCAAATATGAGTACACGAAAGAGGATGTATTGGCAAAACGAGAGTGATATACCAAGGTACAAATAGAGTAGTGGTAGTATAGGACTATCACTATACCTGTGTGTGAGGATCGGTATCTAGAAGTAACCTTTAGATTTTGAACGCCGTAACCAAATTGTACATGGATTTGAGTCGGGGGTTCGCCTTTACTATAGTGTGGCCTATATGTTGACGACAGACCTGTGCGACCGACTGATTATGTGATGTTGTTCAAGATTCGAAAACGTTGCACAATTGCGATCGTCGACCTATGGAGATACTAAGTTTATTTTTCATGTGTTACGACTAACAAACAGATTGACAGAGAAACTTATATTTTAAAAGAGAGTTCATTTTACCCCCAAAAGTTCAAGCACCTTCAAGCCGTCTTTGCTCATGGAAGATAGTCGTGTGTCGGCGGAGATGGAAGGAGTTGACTTTCGGGTAGCATACCTGAGTGACCTCAGGTGGAGCCTTGTGGTTGTTGTCGTATCGACAGAGAAGAAGATCGGCAAATCGTATTCCAGTATTTTTATCAAGACGATTTCGGACTGATCGAGCGAAATGCGCTCGTGGTAATATGGTGATTTCATATTCTAGTTCGTCGTCTGGATGGATTTCGGTTTCATATTAGTTGCTTGTCTGAGGTAATGGTAATCACCTTTGATTCAACTAATTAGATTACTGTGTGGAAAGTTGGGTCCATCCGGAAGCTATTTTGTTGTAAATTGTTGTCTAGATAGACAGTTGTGGATATTTGGATAGTGAAGTTTATTTGGGTTTCCAGAAGTGGTTATATATTAATTTGTCGGGAGTGGTGCGCGTATTGTTTGAGAGAGAAGGCCCAGTAGAGGTGGACCAACACATCTACCTGGAATACAAGTGAAACGGGTGAGTGACCGAATCCGAACGGGGACGCATATACACGTAATTGCTCAATTCTTTCACTTTCCCCATTTTGGTTCAGTCGGTAGAGAAGTTGGATAACAGACGCCAACCACAAGCTCCGGCCAATGGAGCACGTTGGTGTCCCATCATGGACGTGTTGTGTGGTAGGCATTGGGTATTCGACTCAGGAGCAAGTCCATTGTATTTTCCCCTGATAAATTCAAGAACAATGCCCGGGGAGGAGGCTGACCGGAAGTGAGCACGCTTGCAGTCAAAACAGCCTCATTTACCGTTGTCCGGGTACCCCATCGCTGAAATCTACTTCATGTATAACCGCTTGTCACCTTGACGTGGCAGTGCCGATAGTACTTGTCCAGAGACTGATGATTGGCGACGTGGCTGTTCACTACGGCGTGTTGTGTCGTGGGGTGTTCCCTTAGCATGCGGTGTGTGGTCACTATGTGCTCAGCGAATGTCCAACAACTCAAGAAGATGTTCGTCCGTACGGGAAAATTCGTGCTACACCTTCTGCGACGATTTATGATTTCAGAATCCAATAAAACTTCTGATCTTGCCAAATTTTCCTGTAATCCAGAACGACAGAAGTTTCCTGTTGACTGCATCCGCTTCGTACACCCCCTTGTATTGATCCGCAAAGGTAAGCGCGGCATTTAATGAGATCGATAACCGTGTTTACGTAAAATTCTTGGGCAAAAATGCGTAAACTTCGGAGAGCCCTACTCACATCGCTACGGGACGTAGCCGCAGGAGTAGCACGCATAGTATTACGCTCCGAGAAGTCGGTAAAACTATCGTTAGCTTCTTGAGCATGGACTTGGTCCCATAGATCAGCTGATCGGTAGTGCATTAATATGAGTCTTCTTGCTAAGAAGGCGAATTCCCATAGACCGCGACAAACAGGAGGAAACCGAAGAATCGATGTGTTGTTAGACTGCTGCATTCGCTCAAAAACATATTGAGTTGATTTACTATGAAAGCGGGAATGTAAGATACTCCTGCAGACGCGACGTTGAGTCACGGAAGGACGAAACGACCCTTTTCCTTGTTCTTCCTTACTGTCGCTGGTTTTGTCGCTGTTGACATCGAGTAGACGAAGACATGTTATGCTTCGTTCACGATTCTGTCGGCGGTTTCGCTTTCCGAGAATACGACGCATAAGCTGAACCTCTTGTACGTCAACCACATCGGACACATTGGACACACTTAAAAAAAAGGGCCGAAGTCACCTCGTGTCTAGATATAATGGTAAGCCATGATCTATCAGTGTTGGCTTCGTATCTGGTTATAACCCCATACGCCCATTTGCCAGTGTGAGGCCTGCCAGGGTGGACAGGATATGCGAGGTAGCTTTCAAGCCACAGGATTGACTCCGATACGACGACCATCCGCATGCCGAGAGAAGAGCACGGAATAGTGAGTTCTATTCCGTCATCGGTAGAATCAGGCCTGACGACACGAACCGTTGCGTGATCTCCTTCCACATGTTGAACACGTACGGAACATAATTCTTCGAGCCTACCAGCGTGAATAGGGCCAATGAATCCGAGGATATTAGGTTTCATGAGAGCGGAAGCCATGTCTCGGGCAGAATAAGACGGCGGAACGACCTGGAACTTGTCGGATAACTTGGGAACTTGTAGTTGCGCTTCAAGGCAAAAGAAAAAGTAAGGTCAGTGGCTTCAACAGTAGTTTTTAACTAAAATAGCAAACTAATGCCACTAATCTTACCACCAATGCTCATTCTCCGGACTGATCTCCAGATCGTTTTCAATGACCGCGCATTTCACATATTTCACATTGCTCATATAAAGCTCCTGCATTTCACCAATTATAAGGTCTCGTATTCGATCATGGGTTGTTCTGATTCTAATATGCATTCATACACGTCTAACCAATCGCATTGTATCATCAGAACGCGACCTGAATTCTATCACGGACACCGTCACTGTATGAAACGGCACAAAACAAAAGAATGCTTGTTAACCATTCGATGAAATGTGAGTTAACCGCATCAACATCATGAAGGAGATCTCCTCTATCGAGGTAGGCCTCAAGGTAATTTTTCATTTAGCTTTTTTCGAGTAACTTCCTGCTGAAAAGTTGCTTGAGGTTCGTTCAGTCACATGATTTGTTATTAGATGTAACATTTAGTGAGCCTATTTTAGGACGTAATTGGAACTTCTTCACTACTAAACTTCAATTTGAAAATCCAAACTCTCAAATCTCAGGTGCATATTTGTGTTCCTATAGAGGTTTGTAGAGGTTTTACAAACAGCCTCATTTCGACTTGATGGGGGATATTTAGCTTGCAAAACGGTAGACCATGGACGGGCACTTCCTCGAAGACAACGCCACGCCTTCGGTGTCACCATTTGCGTGGTTAGATCCATTGGCAGCCTTTGGTACCAATGCTCCCACGTGGAATGTTTCCTTCTATTGGTTGGAGCTACACGCTTCTTTGGACCTGCTTAGCTTTACACTCGTCTCACAAACGAAATAGCTGAAACTCTTCAGGGACGAAACATCGCGCCTTGTCGTAATCCGTTTGATCTTTTCGGAGTTAGGAGGAAGCTTGAGGTAAGACCTTCAGGTCGGTATCGAAAACAACACGAATGCGCGTTTGCGTCTGTGACTATACCATCATACTTGCGGCACATATGTTAGTCAACTTCATTAGAGTCTAGTCCCTTCTCTCATGTGACAATGCCGGACTTGTCCTCCTGCACATCGAACATATGCAAATTTTGGATTTCCTTGCTCTTTTTGTAGGCGTCGTCGACTACATCACGGAACGCTTTGAAGATTTCGTTCTCCTTCGGTATGCGGATGAGAACCGAAGACGTGGATACGTCGTTGACGCCGTCCATAACCTGATTCATGGTCCATAACTCAGCGCAAGCATCATGCTTCCCGTCGTGTCCGAAACCACGGCCGACTATGTTCTTCGTGTGACCTTAACGAAAAACTTCAATGAGATGGCTTCGAGGTCAGACCGTTGTGTTAACGCAAGAACCATTCGCACAACGATGCTGTATTTCTTTGCCCTCCCACAATTATCGGCGTAGATAGTCAGCATCCGATACCCCGCAGGAAGCACAAGTAACTGAATAAAATGGTGGAACATGGAATTAACTTCATCTAACCTTTTGCGGGCCACGGTCTCATCGTACACCTAGTCATACCGTATGTTCTTGTCGGTATATCAAACAAGCGCATATTTTGCAACGAAAGAAAGTACCACTGTGACGGAGTGCTGCTGTAGCTAAACAGCGCGAGGTTCTGTCTGAAGCCAATAATGACCACAGCGTGGTTGTTATCAGTTGTGGTTATGCCTTGCTTGTACCCTTTCCACACAATCGAGCAAAGCGAAATGATATTAGTTACCGTATAGAAATATCATCTGTCAATCAAAAACGATGCTTGACTCTCGACTTGCTGCATACGCCTCGCTTCCACAGTATGAGCACCAAATGACTCTGTCTCTGCTGTTGTAGTTTCTATCTGCATCCACGACCAGTAAAGCTGAAACGGCGCACACGTTGCTTCGGGGAGACCTAATACGGATGTTGGGGCACAGTTTGATCAGATACTACCGGAAGGTGCTCGGCCTTGGCTTCCGTACGCACCTCCCTGGTTCTACGAAGTTATGCATCTCGCAGTATAGGTTTGACCACGTATATCCGGTAACAGTGTGTACTCGGCGTGGGGTAGTCAAATGAGACACTGGTCAGTCTCGTCGGCAATCCTTTGGCAACATTTCGCACACCACCCATAGCTCAGCATCGAAGATACGTTTCACAACAATATGCATACTGTCACACAGTAATCAATCAAAATACAGTCTTAGGGGAGACTACTAACTAGCTACCGAAAACCACAGTGAAATATGAAATAGAGACTCTCCGTTCGGAAAACGTATACGATCTCCAACTTTAGAATGAATACGACAGATCACACCTTGGCGCGCGCCGCCCTAATCTCCCTTCTAATTTGGTCAGGACTTACACGAGGACTCCACGTTGGGTCGTGTCCACAAAGGTCTTATCCCGGATGCAGTGTCTTCTGTTCCCCTGGGCCTAAGCTATCCATGCAAGATTGTCCGAAGCACTTGTCATCTTCCAGGCAAAACGAACTCTGTTTAAAGTTATCTAGTTAAAGCTAAGTATTGCAAACGATATCGCATGCGAATCTGCACACATTCCAAAATGACTTGACTTGAGTATGGTGGAGGCTCCCTTCAAATCTTCGAGCGGTACACAACCACTTGATGACGGATGGTGATTCGCAAATGTTTGGCTGGTCGGTCGTTAAAGACTAGACTTTGCTATAATCGTGGTCTTACTACTCGACACTTCCGGACGACATCACACCTTCATAGGACATCCCGTATTTCTGAAAAACTTAGACTTCTTGGTGGTCCTTGAATTTCGTGATGATGCATGGCCTCATTTTAGGTGGACATTTCTCCGAAGGTGGTGTCTTGGGTACTCCGTCCAGATCGATGGCATTCCATCCGGAAGCTTCCAGATCCATTCGAAAAAATATCTCCACTTTCAATCTGGAAACGTGATGGTAGGCAGTAATACATTGAGAACACATATAGTCTCGGAATACACGCTATCAGATGTTGTAATATGTCATCGGACATGGCTATTTAGTCGTATGTGAGTTTAGCCAGGGTGAGATACGCTCCCCTAATGCATTCCCAGGGTATTTACCATGAGGTTAACTCACGGTCAGGGTGGTCTATGGTCCGGAGGGAGCCCTAGCTCCAGTTGGTGCAACCTTTTGAACCTATGATGCACATTTCTACTTGATATGTGACTTCCGAAGTTACCATTAACAGTTAGTGATCTGTAGGTCTCATCTCCTTTCCCATCCTCATATCTCCGTGCGTCAACCATCTATTCACCAATCATCTTGGCCCAGATGTGGGAAAGGGTCCGTTGAAAAGTTTGTAAAGTCACAGTACCACAAACAATGGCTTTTCTGGGTTCTAAGCTCTCTTTAGAGATGTACAAGTAGCCCAAGAACACATTATTTATAGTTCTATTCTGCAGAAGCATTCACCAAGGAGTTTTATATAATTTAAGCTATACAAGCGTCGATGGACAAAGTCTTTAGTTGAAATGTCGGTATGTGACCATACAAAACACAACACTAATGAATGAATCGGCTGCAATATTATGTCGGGACAAACCAAATATCTTTTAATCTTTGGGAACCCATACGCTAGTGATTGAGGCCGACCCGACCCCTTAGTAGTTGATGTCAAATTGGAAAGTGGTTCGAGGGCCGCAAGTAATGACGCCATGACTTGAACTTGCAATCCACCGAATTTTTAAATACATGTGATAGTGCTACATGCATCTTTTCGTTAGCAATCCTCTTAATGTAAAATTTAGAGCGAGAAATGCGATCAACTCTACTTCATAGGATCGTACTTAATCTATTTAAAAAACCTTGTTCAGCAGCAAGTATGTGTGTCCGTGTGTGCCGCCCCCAAAGTTCAGACACCGTCTAAAGTACGATACTGCCGAAGCGCAGTGAAGACGGCTATGAGTGGTTATTTTGCTGTCGAGCGCAGCGATGGCGGCAACGATTGGTCAATATTATCAACAATTAGCAACATAAGTAGTGTACCCACATAATCGTACTTTGTGAATAATGTCTGGTATACATATCGTACTTTGTGATAATTTCAAAAATCACATTTTACCCCCGTTTTCAAAACCAAAGTGCGCGACGGAGGAACGAATGCAAAGGTACGCTGTGTGTATGCGGTTTGTTGCTACAGTGCTACGTACCTGTCAAACCCGGGCGAACCGACTGCCAATTTGCAACTAAAACCGCTCCAGCCGCAACGCCAGTAGCTGTGGGATAAGCGATTGCTGATAACACGATGGGGCGGCACACCCAGGAAGCCCCCCCCCACACCAGCTTTTTAAACCACCACTGCTTCGTGTGATAGGCTTTGACTTTATGACTAACGCGTTCCATTACTTTGTTTCGTGATCCCAGAACCCATAGCTCCCGGTAAAGGTAGACACAAGCGTACGCGAGAGGAACTCCTGAAGGATGTTGACTGGAACGCAATCGAGAATCACACGCCGAGTCCACTGGAGTACCCTATCGATCTAATCAAGAGTAACATGAGGGGAAGCAATAAACCATCCAATCTAACCAAGCTAACCAAGCAATTGACCGAGCTTCAGCTTGAAGAAAATCAAGTTGCGACTGAGTGTCAAGATCAACCACAACTAGACTTAAAGCGGAAGCGAGCTGAGCAACATTCAGATTGCTTACGTCAAAGTCAAGATGATCAAGCTAGAGAGATATCATAACACTTGTGCACGGGCAATTGTGGTGAAGCGGAATCCGTGAAAAACTTGTGATAGCGGTTCCCGATACCACTTGCGCCCGGACACCGACTAACGAAGGGTGTCCTCCGATGATCCGTGATATGGTTGTGTTCTTGCTTACCTTGTGTACCCGAAGGCGGGCGGGTTACGCTCTCCTGGGTGACTCGTTCGATGTATATCCATAGAAGGCGGACTGCAGGGGCTTGAGATAGCGCGGGACTTCTTCGCTCTACCCCGATCGGGGTTGATCTCGGTCGCTGACGGTTCCTTGAGTCGCGATCAATCTGCCTGGTTGTCAATCCAGGTGTTGGTGTGGTACAGTTGTGGAGATCTTGCTTCTTCCTTGATGTGCTTGCCGCTTCCGATAGCGGGGAACTTCATGAGTTGAGATCCGATGTAACCGTCAGGCCAAGCAACCAATGCCTTTCGATTACCAATTAACACTTGAGGACAAGTCACTAGGTAGGACAAAGCTGGCCAATATATTATCCAGTCTTAACCGCTACACTAGTTCCTATGGCCTTACCGTCTACGCGCTTGAGGGGCCAAAAATATCCCCGATTCCAGGCGAAGGCGGGCCCTTGTGTGGCATAGAGCAAATTCGAGTCTGTTTACTTTTATCCCTATGTTTCCTAACTCATCCTCAGCTGCTTTCCTACGCTGGCCTGTAATCTGGATACATACCTTATCTTGGGATCGGCGATCGGCGATCGCGATCAAGCCTCGATCGACGATCACGATCGGACCTCGATCGGCATTCATGATCACGCCTCGATCGGCCTCGATCTGCGACCACGATCTATAATCCCAATCAGGATCGTCGCACCGGACTCTTGGACCTTCGCCCGTGGCCGTCGTGAACGGATCTCCACCGCTGTCACTCGCCTTGGAGCGTATGCCGACTGCCTCCCGGCGATCCTATCCCGACTCCGTCCCAGGGCTCAGGATCGCCATCTTGTCCTGATCCGGAGTTACGTATCCCTCGTGTGTCTTGATCGGAGATAGATAGGGATCAGAGTGTAGCCGTTCTCTTTCGATCTTGGTCCGTCGGTCCGCTATTGTTCAGGATCGTCGATTGATAGCGACTTCTCCCCATGACCTTCCTTGATCCGGCCTTCTCGCGATATAATATGGGTGGGTCGTCATCCATTATTCTGTCGGGTTGATCTTGGGTCATCTGTAGTCGAGCTTGGGTCATCGTCTTGATGTCTTGGCCTAGAGTGGGATTTCCGTCGACGGGTCTGTCTCTTTCTCGCGATCTGGCAGCCGAGGTTGCTCTTCTCGTGAGATTTCGATCGCACTTTACCACACAATAATCCGCTCGCAACAGCCATGACCAAGATGAGGTCATCATTGAAAGGAACAGAGAACCCAATCGCCAGCCTGCCAGGCACGCTCAATTGATTGATGAAGTATGGGAGGCTGAGCAAGAAAGAGCTCGGAGTTGTCGTCTATGCGTTTGACATAGACGTGCACTGGCAAACCACAAAGACTTGAAGAAGTCCCTCGTTCCGGGACCACATGTGGAGGGGGTCGACACGGCTTTCTCTCTTAAGAGCAATGCGACAAATGCCAAGCATGAAAATGGCCCGGTGGCTCTAACATGACTTGTTGTTTACAGGCTGATGTTCAGCTACGTTCGCTAGAGCCCGTCCCAGACGTCCTCCGCAACCTTTTAAAGGCCCACCCTTTCGGAAAATGATCAGGGCATACAACAGTGCGTATGGAAGGTTTCGGCTGGTGCATCTGACGACAAAGTACATATTGGATCTATGCGAGAGGATCGGTCTGTTCAAGGTATTTGCGGGATCTATACGTACCGGATGCAAGGTGAGTTTTCACACTACCTGGGAACTTCTATTTCGTTGATCGACGGATCTACAAGTGAGATATGATAATCAATTTTTGCGCTGATCTACGTCGTAGATCATGAAGATATGCGAAAGCGAGCAATGGATTGCACTCTACCAGCTTCATATCGAGTGTCATCCGTATCTCCTGATCTAGCCCTGAAAAGATCTCGGTTCGACGCTCTACGTGGGACCGTTTATTTCTCATGGTGAAAAGATTCGAAAGCGTATTATGGAGGGAAAGCGACCGTCAATTTGACACTACATCTACATGCTGATAAGCGTCGGCCGGGAACCTCGAACTTACCTAATGTGGGAGAGGTCCATGTTGTAATGGTGAACGATAGGAATTCTTGAAATCCTCAGGACGTGATCGTGTACTCTAAATAGTGCGGCCGTTTTCGCATTTTTGAGACCAACCCAATGTACGACCCACTAATGTATCCGTAATTGTCCCTATGGAAGAACATGGATCCACATAAGGTGGAAAGTAACTGTGCCAAGCTTCACATCAAAGACACAATGTCGCTACGCGAACATATTGCATTTCGCTAATCTCCGGATCCTAAAGATGGATCCGTTTTACTCGATGGAGGACGTGCGTACCAACAATGGTGTGTAAACCACGGTGCTAAAGTTAAACAAGCTTGCGATGGTGTCATAACAACAAATATATACTCCGAGCTGATGTTTATACTGGGGTAGAGGATACATTCCACAGTGAAGCACCTTATGTGATGGAGTAGGGTGAGTTTTGCGTTTCGAAATACTACCAACCTACACGACGGTTGGATGATCTAGTGGCAGGTGGGAGACTGCCACGGCACTTTTGGGATCACGTGAGCAAACGGATCATCCTACCATCAAGCTATACTAGTGGGCCGCGTCAATGTACAAGTGGTACCAAGATTCAATCGCAATAGTTTTTAAATTCGGCAAAACTAGATATTTTCCAGACGATGAATTGGAACCCTAAATGGAAAGAAATACGAGAGCTTATAGCTGAGCATCAAAACCTTCCTGATCGACCGGACATCGTGACCCGGGTGTGGAATCAAAGCTCCGTGTTTTACTTGATGAGATGGACCAATGTTCGCACGGATTTAAGTGGTTGAATTTCAGAAGCGGGGTCTACCACAAGCGCATATTTTGGTTATTTTGGCAGATTATGACAAACCACGCACCGTAGATCTTATAAACAAGTACGTGTCTTGTGAAGTTCCCCGACGAGGCCACAAACCCAGAGATATGCGAAATGGCAATGACCTGCATGATACATGGTCCGTGAGGAAGTCACCCCCCACTGTGTCAGTATGGTGGATGGCAAATGCTCCAAAGGGTACCCAAAGCCTTTGGTTGACGTTACCCGTGCCAACGTCAACAGATACACTGAAGTCCAAAGGTGTCGTCGACCACCAGGTAAAATGAAGTTTAAAGCCCGTGAATACGACAACGCAACGGCAAATCGGTGAAGTGTTCCTTAGAATCCGTACCAGGCACAGAAGTACAACTGCCACATCAATAATGATATATGTATTATCAAGTACATGTACAAATACTTGTACAAAGGTTTCGATAAGGCAATGCTTACCATCAAATCGGTGATAAAGGTAAAGCAACGTGGTACAAGAGTACGGGTTGAGCGAAACAAAATAATCTGCTACCTCAACGCACGGTACATAACTTCCGTCGAAGCGTGTATTCGGCTATATTTCCCATGTAGTTGTGCGGTTGACTGTGTACTTGAAGGGCATACACATGGTTCTCTTTCGAGTGAGCGTATACCTAGAAGCGGATTTGGACCAAACCAACCATTGTATGCTGATGCGTTTCTTCGAGTTATGTGGCAGCGACGTCCCCGTCAATCAGATTGCTAAGCCAATCCTGTATAAAGACACTGCGAAGAAGTCTACCTGGAAGAATGGTCGATGGGGGAGACTAAAATGTTTCAGCCGACTATCGGTAGAATTATTCATGTTTCGCGTCGTGATACAGAAAGTTTCTATCTCCGTCTAATGTTATGCTACCGACAGCGTCGCGCTTCATTCGAGGATCTGAACACTGTAAGCGAGATGTAGTACCCTTCCTACTGGGATACCGTAACGGCTGCTGGACAGCTCAAAAACGACGGAGAGTGAATTGCTGGTATGGAGGAAGCAAGAGATTGATATATGCCGTATCAACTTCGTCAACTGTTTGCAGCACTTTTAGCTACTTTATGCCGACGGACATGCGTGGAACGTGGAACCAGTACTACACGATCTCAAGGAGGACTATGCTAATACATTCTCCGAGACGGATGAGCCCCATAAAAGCAAGTCAGCACTATTCGAAACACTACTAATCCTGCAACTACTTCTCGAAGATAGTGGATACGCTATTGCGGCCTTCGACCTCCCATAACCGAAAATTGATCTCTTACCACGAGTCAGACTTGCAGACCAAAGACCAACTTAATCACGAGCAAAATCCATCTAGGACCGAATTATTGGATCTATCAATCATCCTGAACAAGAAAAGAAGCTGCATTTATCAATGAACCAGGTGACACCGGGAAAGGACACATCGACACGCTTTCGAAGCAATTGATCGTATGTTACGTGGTATCATGCATAACGACGAGTAACCATTTGACAGATAGGTATTTGTCCTGTCAGGACACTTCCTGCAAATGCTTCCAGTTGTCAAGAAAGGAACACCATCAGATACGATCGACGCTTATCAGACAAGTCCATCAGACAGAAAATATGTGCGTGCGCACTGCTGAAAACAGCTCGACAACCGAGGAAGTGCCCGAATTTTTGGACTTCATGCTTCTAGTTGGAGGATGAAGACATGAGGGTCATCCAGTTCTTGGTAGGAAATACATTAAGCTTCCTGGTGATATGTTAATTACCAACCCTGGCGAATTTCGGGATGAAGAAATAGTCCCAGGTGCAATCATCAAGAGAATTACAAGGTTGATCGATCACATGTATGCGGATGTAAAAATTGCGACTGGAGAGTACTTCGCCAGCCGGACCAGCTTGACAACAACCAACACAGTGGTTCATAAAATCAATGCAGCTGTTGTGGAACGCTTACCAGATGAAGTTCGCAAATACATGACCAAGGGCCCTGTGGAAGATGATGTGAGTGGAGATTCCATCGACCAGAAATGCTACATGCGGCTTACATTAACGATTTCCCACCACACAAGTTGATGATGAAGAAGGTTCTTCCCGTCATGATGCTACGGAATTTAAATCCCAATCCTGGTCTATGTAACGGTACGTGCCTACGGATCGTGGAACTGAAAGACAAAGTGATTTACGCGACAATCATGGCGGGTGAGCGCGGAGGCCAGAATGTCTTGAATCCGCGCGTTTGTTTTCGTAAGCGACAATGATGCCAGCGAGATTAATTTCCGTCTAAGCCGCAAACAGATGCCGGTATTGTCAGCATTCGCCTTTTCGATCAACAATCCCTAGTACAAAAGGTTCAGTATCTCAGACTGTATCTGGCAACAACATGTTTCTCGCGTGGCCAGCGATATGTGACATTGTCTAGAGTTTCGGAACGATCAAGATTCAAGGCACGGGTCTAGAATGCGAAGGCGGAAGAAGACGGAAGGTGTCCGCAGAGAACATAGTGTACAGACAGATCTTTGAGTAGGTTCAGATTACTCAAACACTTCATACGCATCAGTTACATTTTCTAGCGTATAGTACGGCCTCTTTCAGTATGAGGAAAGTTCACCTTACTGGAACATGGCGGAGGCAGCACCCACTCACCGTGAGATTAATACTCATTTGTTAAACACATAAAAATCTAAAACTATGGCTGGGACATCTCTGTAGCGGAGGCGGGTACAGCTTACTACTGGGACCTACCTTTGACAACCACTGCATATGTGGCGTGGCTTGGACAGTGTAGTATCTTACAACTAGTAAGCTCGTAACCGGTATGCTGCGGCGTTTGGCTAGTCGACAAATCAATAGTCGACAAATTCGTGTCCGCGTTTCCGTATGCATGCGAGCGAATTGTATCCCACATTTCATTGTGATTTGGCGATGTTGAAATAGCTAAGCGAGCCACCTCCGTTGGCATCGCTTCTACCACGTCGACAGCACTATATCGCACATTAGGGTCTGCACTTTGAGGAAAAGCGGAACGGCCACAGTCGTGCTGAACAAATGTGGTGTACATTCGAACTAAAACAGAAACTCTCAGCGTTTATAGTTGCAACTTCCATAATAACTACAGCGATAGTACACCATTTCGTTCGTTTTATCTTGTTCTGTGTATTTCTATCATTCCTATCTATTTTGTAGTGCTATCCGTTCTAACTCGTTGAGAGTCCAGTTAATCACTCTCGGAATCCCGGTTAGTAAGTTCCGTCACTGTCGTCTCGTTGTCTAGTATTGAAACATTTTCAGGAATTTCAAATTCGTAATCTGCGTCGAAATTACCAGTCTCGGTTGGCACATCTGTATTCTTGGGCTAACTGACAACTACGCCCCGTGTCTCAAATTATCCTCCGTCGGATTTAATACAAACTCAGTTGAAAGGCATGCGTTTCGACAAACGACGTAGGTGATTACTTGTTCACAACAGTCTGTGACAAACTTATTGAGTTTTCCTGATTGATAGATGAACTTAAAAATTTCGAGTCTAGCAAGATTTCATTTCGATACCACAGTTACTCTGTTGTAGTGTAATCTAAACAATTATTTACCATTATTGTGAACTTCGCCGTCTACTGGCTGTCGGTCCTGGCCTAGCTTGCAAAAGACCGAGCCACACGATTTTATCGGCTTCTAGTCTGTTTCGAAAGAGAACGTAGCTGCTTTGTAATTGTTTATTAAATTGAAAATTTTCAAAGAAGGACTTGGATGGTTCGCTAAGGTGTGGTGTTAAACGAGACGGAGCAGGTGTGCTCTCGAGAACTTGGTTTTTAATCTATTGGTAGCGCAACTGCTATTATGTATGTTCAGTACCAATCCACCAGCTTAATTATGCGGCAGAATTATGCTTTCAAAAATACAGTGTGCGGTAGTCCAGAAATTTTAGCTCATATTTTGACATAGTTTGCTCTGGTGTCAACTAAGGTTGTCGCACCTATTCTACGTATTAGATCTTCTTCTTGTTCTACTCTCGTTTTGAGCGAGTCGACTTCATCGGCTTAATTATGCAGTAATTTACAAAGCATGTGGCGACATCGTCTATGCGTGTGCTAGAGGCTCGATTCACAAACGCTAAGTTGAGTAGTTCAGGAGGAATGAACGGATGGATTGCTGCCTACTGCGCCTTCCCAAAGCTAATTCAATTACACGTTAGGATTTGAATGTTAGCAGCTACAGAGTCGATGGAATTATCTACAAGCGCGACCAATCCTGGCTGGAACTAGACGGGTGCGATTCCTATTCAAGTCAGTGTTCTGCTGATGAGCGGCAAATTGAACAAATACGCCTAGTCCTTGTTAAAAGTGCTGAACACCGAGAAAAAAAGCTAATTACCTTTGACTACGCTCCACATGGCACCGTGTGGCGACACAAACAATTGCGGATGACAACTCGAGTAAAATGTGTGGAATTAAAATATTCACATTGTATGTCTGCAACGATGTAGACCTAATGCGGTTGGATAAATCTTGTGTTGGTGTAATTCTAGCATTCACTTTGACTACGCCTGACTACTGTCTGATGAAATATTTCGCCACAGAAGATGCATACAATGGTGGGAAAAACTAACGAGCGCAATCGGAAATTGCGCTCGCTAATAAACGAGTCAGATAGTCACAGATGGGGAGATGGAGTATAGGGACATGAAGATCGTCCTCTAAACCAACTTCAGTCCGAATCCTGCATCGCAGTCACCACAGCTACCGTGTATACTGTTCATGCTTCTGCACATCCGGTCTGCTCTACCTCTCCTGTCGGGTCGTGCCCTGCGCTCCACCAAGGCGCGTCGCAGTGTGGCGAAGGGGCAGGTACGCAAGAAGTAGGTGGAATCAAGCTGTTCAAATCAAAATCAATTCGGAAGTCGACATCCAAGATGCCTAAATCTATGGTACAATGTTTCCACTTTTCGACGAAGACATTTACTACAGTCATAACTGAGCCTTCTGGGTGCGTAAGAATTCTATCGCCGAGTACTCCTGTTGACGCTGCTGATGATGTTGGTGTTGGCGTCGTGTTTGGTATAAATGATCGCTTCTGGGACGGAAACGAGTATCACTACAGAGTGCTATGGAAAGATGAGCCGAGTGGCTAGCGGTGAGACGACTCCTGGCTTACTGATACCAGTCTGCGTGGAGACGGATTCATGATGCATGTGATATTGTTGATCACTGGACGAAATTGAAATCGGCATTCTTTTACGAATGCTGTCGTCCCAATTGAGCGTATGCGAGTTACTGAGTGATTTTTTATTTAGTTGGCCATGCGAAAAATGAAATTGAACATTGCTAATTATCTTAAACCTGCGTGCCCCCAAGTACGAGCTGGTGTAAATTCATCAACGTACGTGTTTGCTTGGTTTTCATACCCATTGACCAAATCTGCAATTGATGACAGTGTTCCTTGAAACGCCACTGCACATTGGAATGCGTCTAATCGTCGTGGAGAAGTAGATGGATGGTTCTGGTCGGTACGTTCAAAAAGCATTGGATCGTGAGATGTGGAGCTTGCTCCATGGTTTGCGCTATGGGTTGTTGGCGTTTTCTTTTACGGGGAGCCACGAATGATAGCAGGTTCTTCAACGCGCGCAGACGGATCGTAATGAAAATCGCGATGAAAAAGAATAATCAAAATCACTGGGTTGCTCCCTGGTTTGCGCTAAGGGTTGTTGGCGTTTTCTTTTACGGGGAGCCACGAATGATAGCACGTTCGTCAACGCGCGCAGACGGATCGTAATGAAAATCGCGATGAAAAAAGAATAATCAAAATCACTGGGTTAGAGTTTGATATCTCCATTCGACTCAATCATTCGCATCAGTTCATTTATACAGGGCAAGCCATGCATCCGCCGATATGTTCCAGAACAACTAGTCCTCGTTTGACGCTGATAAAAAACAGTTTCGGCATTCTTCCACTGCTTATCAGTAGCATTGAGAGCCCAAATTGTGATGACTCTAAAAACGGCTGAGTCTCGATTCGATTGTAGTCGTTGGGGAGCAATAGTTGCGTTGCGTCCGCATAGAAGACTCAAAGAACGAGCTGATGAGGTCCACCAGGGGAGTAATCTCTGGAAACAGTTAAAAGGCTTCCGCGTGATGTCTGCAACCAACGCTTACATTTGGCATGGATCCCTTCGACCTGAGACGTCACATCATAACCGAAGTGACGATACGGCTTGGTCCAGCAGCGAACTACACGGTCTTTATATTTCCACCAGTGTAAGTCTAGGTAGGTGGTCAGTACTTGCTTTTCGAAGCGAGTACCTTTCGTTGGCCTTCAAATTCGGCTTCAGTACCAGCATTGACAGCCTCATAATAAGTTGCAATGAAAGCGTCTGTTTGCCACGTGTTCTCATAGAGATCTTGACCTGGTGCAACATGTTCAAGTTCGACCTGGCCAAGCGCATCGCGCGTTCTGCTGAGCACGTTGCGGTTCATATGCCATAGACATATTAATGATGGTAGCCTGGGAAAAACAATGTCCAAAGCGTTTAGGCATGCCAAGCACCGATCGGTAACTATAACACTCGGTTCCGGGATACCGTGAAATCTTAGGAACTCGCCTAGTTTAACAAGTGCCCAAGTGAAGTCCTCTTCTGTTCCTCCAGGATGCCAACACTGCGCGACGGGAAGAGCTGTATTGAGTCCAGTCATTGCGATAATATTGAGTAGCGGGATGTTGTACAGGTGTGTCTTGTAGGTGCAGTCCATGATGAGGACATCGTGATGAAACTTGTAGAGCGGCGTTGTTTGGGGATGCGCCGAAAAGAGATGCCGTATTTGGTTAGATGTGTCCTTCACGGAGAAACGATAGTATAATCCTCTTCGATTAAGCTCTTCAAATAAAGCTTCCATTGGAGCGCGAGTCGCTATGTCTTCTCGACGTATAGCATTCTTGACGGTAGATAAATCCTTGGGTATCACTAGCGAGTCATTGTCCGTAGCCAAAAGAGATGCGTGAATGTTGGCCATAGCAATCCCAGCTGCTGTCTGGGCACGGACGAAGTCTTGTATGTTTGAAACCGGTGCACTCGATGCATCCTTAGCGGCGCGTTGCCTATTAGCGGCATGGATACGGACGTCACGGGACGGCAGATGGTTATGTTCCACGCTACCGGTTTTGTGATGCACGACCACCCATCGCCAGGCCAGACGGTTCTTGTCTACCACGCTTAGCTTGATCTTCATTCTACATCTACTTCGTTTTGAACCGCGCATCGGATAAAGCCGTTGACCCTCTTGAAGTCGGCCTGTATTTTTGGGCCTCCCAGCACGATCGAACTCGTAATATTGAGTGTGGATATTTTAGTATCCTTGATGTAGGCTGCGTTTATCTTTGAAACATTGAATCCATTCTCGAGCGTCCACTTGTGCAGCGCTTCTTCTGCGTCGGACCGTGACAAATACACGCGCTCAGGTGGAGGTGGGATGCTGTAAACCTCATCAATCGTTCCAGGCATCTTGTTGTGTGTGAGTTGGAGGAAACTTCAAAATGACTAGAAGAGGATAACCAAGAAAATGTGTGCTGTACAAATAGAGGTATGCAAAGGATCTCCATCTGTATACTTTGCTTCGATTCTTATCATCTTTAAATATCGAATCGTCTCTGTTTCACATGACGTTTTTATCATGGTAACTTGCAACACTACAGGAGTCGGTTGTTGTCACTCCATCTGTCGATCTGTGACTATCTGGCTCGTTTATTAGCGAGCGCAATTTCCGATGCGCTCGTTAGTTTTTCCCACGATGGTGTGTAGAATTCGAGTTTGATTTCGAGTTCGTAAGAGAATCTACACATTGTGGATTTTGCGGTTTGTAAGAATTTCACTTCATTATTAATGACGGCCAACTCGAGTTAGTCATCTGCCTTCATTCTTCTGACACCATTAAATTAAAAAAAGCATAAAAAGAAATGCAATATTGTTGATAAGGTTGATACTATCACGTCCTTGATGGTGATCTTCAATTCATCGCGGTGCTTTATTTGTACTGTGAACTCTTAGTTGGTCAAAGTATTAGCTTTAATTAAGCCGAAGCAAGTTGAAAATGGCTCCGACAGATTGTTTAAGGTTCAGCAAACTCTGCACATCTTGGAATTTAGTGGTGATTGTTTGGAATCTGTGACCTTCCCTGCAAAATATCATTTATAAAGCATCGTCGACGTAATGAAGGTTTTAAAAGCAAAAGATACTGAGCTAGTAGTTCTTCCATATAAGTTAGCCAAATATTGAATTGTGGTTTCTGGAAGAGATAGGGTTGCATTGCTAAGGTTCAACTGAGTGAGGGCATCAGTTGATGATTCTTTTCTTTTTACGCTGTGAACACCGACTTACACTTTTCCACTACAGTTTATAGCAACTCCTCTTGTTTCGTTTTCCTCTTTCTATACTTAACGATCGCTCCAAACGACCATCATCAACCGCTTCGGCAGTAGGCGTCATGGCGTTCATCAACGTGGCAAACCAAGATGAGACCATACAATAGAACAAAAAAGTGAAACTTGATGATGATGATGAATTTCTCGGAAAATACTGAATGAAAATGTGGTTCAAGACACCAGTGTGTCGATATAACGGGGATTGTTTCCATTCCACACGAATCCAAATGCGTTTGGTGTATACATTTGAGATAGGAAATATGCGTACCTCCTTCTGCATCGTACTGTACCATGTTGGCGAAATATTATATGCATCACCGGTGGCTCGTAAAAATACAGAAGAATTGATAAATTTTTGCATCATCACATTCGCAATGTTATCAATATCGTGGGATCACTTAGTCTTCTGTCTAACGTCCTCCAATGAAATTCCCTGGAATTTTCTTCGGCTTCTTTCCCTGTCTGAAGTTCTCCATATTCTTCACAAACCATCCGTAGTTACGAGCATTTTGATCAGTTGTACCCTTTAATCCCAGCTTTGTGGCGAACATCTTCTTAGTCAGGTCTTGCTCTCTCAAGATCCCGATGACCTGCTTTTGAAAACGCTTATTCATTTTCTCCATTTCCACTGGGATCGCTTTTCCCTTTGCTTTGACAAGATGTAGAACGTCTTGAGCGCTGATTCCCTTCCCAGTTCGCTCTTCATCGTTGTCGAGTGACTCAACGGGATCTCCTTCTTCATCATGGCCACGTAACATTCGTTTCCCAATATCACTTATCTCAACAGCACCAAAGATCTTCGAGGTAGTCTGTGGGACTCGATTCACCTCGCCTTCTGGGGTGAGAGCCATCGCGTTCGCAAGAAGTGTGGCCGCTACCGCAAGGGCAACGTAGGATAAGCGCATTGTTCTGATAATTGCTTGAGCGTTCGGATTTTGAGATGATGGAGGCAAATTGCAAACTGATCCTCAGTAAATTAGCCAACTTGATGCTGAAAGTGGCGAACTACCGTGCAACCCAAGGCAAATATATACGGTACTTCGTATTCCTGGATGTGCTACACTACGCACTCCATGGACAATGGTCAGTCTATGGTACACACGAATTTTTGAAGACACGTGTGCTATTGTCATGCTCAAATCTAAAACCTTCGGATAATCTGGAATGGATGATCCGTTTTAGGCGATAAAGTATAGACGTACTACGGTTAGGTAGGACACGATAGTTCTCACTTTGTGTTTTGCATCAAGAAACCGCCTCATCCCGCCCTTAAGTTTGTCTAGCAAAGCCAACAATAACTTGCAAAATGCCCCCTTCGTGAGCTGGATGTATTAGAGAATTTTTGAGGTTAGAACTCCACTCTCCCCGCGCGATGTCATTTGCGTGACATCGTGAACCATTCCCAGTACTACATGCGATTATAGGTGTCGGTATGTTAAACAGTGCACAGCAACATACTATGCAAAAATCACAACATAAAACTAAGGAATACAACCGAATAGCGAAACATAGAGTTACGTATACTGAGAAATATATAAATTAATTCTACAAGTATTAGAGTTTTGATCCAATGTGGTACAAGTGAATTGGAAGAGAAAACGAGCCAGGGTCTATCGTTTTTTGTTCTACACATCCCAACGATTTCTAAACGTAAACCTGATTACAAGATTACGGATAAGATTGCTGATCCAACGGGTTGTATTTCGAAGGTTCTCTGAAGTAATACATGTAGTTGATTACCTCTCCTGAAGCGATCTGACGTTACATCGGTCCCAACCGAAGCGCCATATTTGGATGATACCGCACAACCTTCAACATCAACCTATAAAACCTAAGACATGGTTTTTTGTTAATTATAAATTGTTACTAAAAGCTAGAATTAGGGCATGTTTTGTTTTATCTAATCGATGATGATAAAATGTAGCTGTTTCATTGGGTGATAATATAATTCGCCTAGGACAAAACTTGAAGGGGAAGGCGGTACTAAATACATATTGAAATACAAAAGAGTTTTCCTAAACACAAAAATTGAATTTTGTGGATGGACTGGGTGCCTTCCAAGTCACTAAAAGTCGCACATAAAAGTTTAATCACGGTGAATTGTTTGGTAAGATCACATTTTAGTCACATCAAACCATTCTAATACGACTATTAAGTAGTCTAGGCGAACGAAGCTTGTAGTGATATTTGTAGTAGGAAGTAGATTTGAAAGTGATTGAGTTTGAACCCCGATTCCTGAATATTACTAAAACATGACATTGTGTCCTAATAATAACCGCACAAGGCTTAGGTCCTATCTCGAAGAAACCGTAACGTGGTCGCGCCGAAAACACAGGTCTGCCTGGGTGCAGATCTCATCATGGAGTGCAACTTCAACTTAACCCCTCTTTGGCCAACCAGCAATTGCATATAGTTGAAATCAACCAATAAGAGCACAGTTTTCTGTCATGTTCAACAACACCACACCAAAACCCAAGATAGACTCCTGGAGTGATGGATGGCGACGATACCCGTGTGGTAAAGTGCGATCGAAATCTCGCGAGAAGAGCAACCGCGGCTGCCAGAGTGCGAGAAAGACGGACCAGATGACAGCGATCCCACCCCGAGCCAAGATATCGAGACGATTTCCCGAGATCTGGCGTGCGACAAGACCCGTGAGTGATGGAGACTACGGATGGCACAAGATTGACTGAAGATGATCCAAGATTGGTCTGACGGGGTGATGGGTGACGATCCACCCTCATTATAACGCGCGGAAGCAGGATCGAGGTGAAACATGGAACGAAGTCGTCAGGAAGAGTCGATTCTGAAGGGCGACAGACCGGCAGATCGAGATCGAAGGAAACCGCCTGGAGCCCAACCGTTGTCGATCAAGCCAGGGGCGCCGGGATGAAGATCACCCCTCGACGACCG
>NBNE01000415.1:0-23561 GCA_002215365.1 Phytophthora megakarya
ACCCTGTTGGCTGAAAGTCCCGAGCGTTCGGTTTCGTTCGCATCGGTGCCGTACGACGTGCCCCACAGTATCCTCATGTCGGACATGGCAATGGAAGTTGTGTCGGATGTGGATGAATTCGGCCACTACAAGTGCACGGAAACGGACACGACCCAGAACAACGGCACCGTGTCCGTGATTCTGGCCTTTTCCAAGTGTCTGAACGACTCGGCTTTGGCGGTTGTGAACCAATGGGTCGACCAAGTGAAGACGACCATGGCCACCACCGCCAAGAAGGAGAACCTGATTCTACAGTTCCAATCGACCATGGTACCGGGTGCCTGTGCGGCACTCAGTGAGAAGACGAAGCAGGGTCTCACCGATCCAGCCATGGCAAACCAAGGGGGTGCAACCGCAAAACCAGTAACAACGTCGAACCCACCGCAAACGTTGGCCGTGATGATGGCCGATGAGGTTATGCCGAGCGACCTGAGGCGACTTGAGGCCTTCCCAGCTCTGGCAAATGTCGTGAACCTTGCCAATGACGATTACGTCGCCACTCAAAAGCCAATCGCTGTTATCTCGTTCGTGACCGGGGAGAAATCCTTCGGTGAGGTGGTGGAGTTGGAGAAGAGTGTACATGTGTCCAAGACATTCAACTTCCGGATTTGCCGTGATGGGGCCAACTGCAATGGGCAATTCGAGAATTGCGTCGACTTGCCTCAAGTGGTGGATCTGTTCATGTACAACCCGTTCACAGTGACTCGCTCTTTGAAGTGTGCTTTACTAGACAACGGTGTCCCTATCACTTATCTGGATAGCAAGGGCAACCGCCAATGCTTCTGCAACTGCCCTGCTGGCTACGAGATTGGAGAAAACAGCTACGGCAAACCTGCCTGCAAGAAGGTTGTGAACGATGTGTGTCCCTGTGTCTGGGCCGACTGCAATGGCTTCAAGCACGAGGTCACTACGAACGAGCCTGTGTGCTCGTTTAAGAGTGTGGCGACCAACTGGAAAGTGCCCGTTCCGTTCCCGACGGACGGATACGTTGCTGACAAACGTGATACTTCTTCAGAGGGAACCACTAGTCCACGCGTCACTGTGACGGCGGCACGGGGACAGAATCCAGAATACAAGGGAGCCGACATTAGTGGTGCAGTTAGTTCAGGCCCCGTGCCACTAACTTTCCACGATGTTGTCGGGATCTACCCGAAAGCATCAAGTTTTATCCCCGTCGTTGCTGCGGGTGCCAACGCTTCGATCTACAGTCAAACGACCACGTGGAAGGACTACCAAATCAACCGTGTTGCCCACATTGACGACCTGAAGTTCACCTCGTACGGCAAATACTTCCTCGAAGTCAGTGCAAATGACTACTTTTCCAGTGCTACTTGCGGCGGTTGTCTTGTTATTGTGGACAAGAATCGCCCCTCAGCCACAACTACGTGCCCCAAGAGTTTCGCCGATTCTGTCATTAATCCAGTTCCTGGCTCGGATTCAGCGGAGATGACAGCGGACAATCTGAAGACTGCCAGTGCTATCACTACACAGTACTTAGACTATGCCATCAAGGCCAAGAACGACGCTTGCAGTATTGACAACCGGTGCGATGAGCAATGCCTCAGTCGACGCGACTTCTTTGAGAAAAATTACAAGGACGATGACCACAGCAAGGCTCAGCAGTGTTTCGACAAGGACAAAGTGATCGGCGATTTGTTGAGCTCCAACAAGGCCAAGAAGAACCCTCTTGTTAATTCCAACAACAATTGCGATAACACGGCTGCCCCTGTGACTTCTGGACAGTGCACGAGATGTTGCCAGGTGCAGACCAAGTTGAAGGAGTGGTGGACGAATTACCGTTGTGGGTCGGACTACGATGTGCGTTCGTGTGACGGTGATGCTAGTCAGTCATGCAAGGTCAACCAATGTTTGGTGATGAACGGCGACACGTTGGCAACTGTGACTGCTTCGATTACCCCCGCTGCCACTGCCGAATCGCAGAATGTGTTGACTCAAGTGGAAGACCAAGCTTACCAAACCATTACTCAGATCCATCGAGCGCTTGACTGCACCTCATTCGGTGGTAAGGATGGCACGTGCTCTTTCAGCGCCAAGATGTCGGAACTTATTGATACGACGGAATCGCTCAACTTCGCCTCAGCTCTCGGGACTGGTCAAGCTACCGACTACGTGTTCTGGCGCTACAAGGCTGTGTCGGAGGGTGAGACGTGGTCGTTGTGGAAGACCGGCAAGAAAACCGACAATGGAAAGGTTGTGTACGACAATGATGCAGTGGTGACATTCTCCAACCCCGAGACGAAGATTACACTTGAAGCATGGACACAGTGCGGACTTGTCCGTCGCTTCTTCTTCTACGTGCACTTACACGTGAACAGCCCTGTGAGTGTGTGCGATAAATTCAACGATATGTGGTACCAGACGTCTGTGTCCAGACTTCCGATCCAAAAGGGAATGTGCGCGTACCCAGGTAGTGACTTCGCCGAGCTGACGTTCGACTTCCACCCGAACGCTGGTCTGCAGTACTCTCGTGAAGAGCTGCGAATGAAGGTGTCGAAGGTGGAGTGCTCTGGCTCATATGACGGTCGGACTCCTATTCCTATTCTAACCGTGACGCAAAATTCCCCGGAAATCGTGACTCGGTTTGGCGGAGCTGCGAATGAAGGTGTCGAAGGTGGAGTGCTCTGGCTCATATGATGGTCGGACTCCTATTCCTATTCTAACCGTGACGCAAAATTCCCCCGAAATCGTGACTCGGTTTGGTGTCGAGCTGCTGAACAAACCAACCACCAAGGCATCGACGAACTTCCATGTTGAGTGTGTGTTCACCTACACGAAGTACAGTGGTGCGAAGGACGTCGAGACGTGCAAACGTGACTTCTCTATCACGGACTGCAAGGGACCTGCGTTCGATGTTCCTAATGCTGTGTGCGAGTATGACAAGTGTGCCGGCAAGAATTTGCCAGGTGTGTACGAGGCTTGCGGTGGTACCATTGTGAAGGCCGATGCGTCAGCCACATACGTGGAAACGGGTCAGAAGCAGTGCTGTCAGGACTGTGACGCCGCCAAGGTCGTATGCACCCCGTTGCTTGATCTGCCGAACGCCAATACAGACATCATGCGCTGTGAACCGACAGGCCAAGGCTCTTATGCAAGCTTCGGTAACTACGCGGTGCTTTTGGCGGAGACTGCCCAGGACCATCCTGCAGCTATGGCCTTGTTGGGGGCCTCAGCTATGATCGCTGTGGTAGCGTTGGTTGTTGTTCGTCGCCGAGTGGGTGCTTTGCACTCTGCGCAGACGGTCGATGACGCATACTACCCGTTGCTTCACTAGACTTGAGTCTGAGGAGCACACTGGAAGATTGTTTTTGTCTTCCTATATGGACGCTATCGTGGTAATTGGGCCGTTAGGTAGCAAGAAATAAGCGATGAATACATTGAATCCTCGTGTTAATCCGATTTTGTAGGCTTCCTTGTTAGAGGCCATGTGCTCTTGAAAAGTTACTACGTAGTATAGTACTAGTAGTACAGTAGAAGTACATGTTACGAAGTATTTTAAGGTATTTGGTTATCAAACTCAAGGCTGGCTCCTCCTGCCCGGTGCATTCTATCTTCCGATCTGAGTTTTTGCAGGACTTTTGCTTCACCACTGAAAATGTCTACCGGCAGTCAACCCAGGAAACCAATTAACCGCATTCTTCATGCTTCTATAGTTTTGGACAGCGTCCACAAAGATATCTAGATCATAATGTGGCTACAACGGACGTCAATAACAAATACTAGTGGTGCAACTTGCACCACTAGTATTTGTGCACCGTGCAACGAGTTGAAGTTGCCAACAGCCGAAACAATAGGATAGTAAGTTCAATGAGTCAACTACAAATGTCTGAACTTTGATCACCAAATTGTACCTAGTGCATCAACTGCTACTCCAGGGTGTTAACTGGAGCTAGTAGCTGCAAACAATTGCTACAATCCATATCCGCACTAGAACGATTCAGGAGATAGCATTGCAGCAATGCCATTGTTATCACCTTCGTTTTGGAAGGTCTATTCGTCTAAGCTGGACCAAGGGCCAGCAATAAAATATCGGAATGTTTACCTGTGTATAGCATGAAAATAACGTTAAAAATGCGTTGACAGTGAGCGCATCAGAATGAGTTCCTGTAAGGAAAATTGTGTAGAATGAATTCCTGTAGGAAAAATTGTCCAATCTGAGAACGCAAGCTTACAACCTCAATGGTCAGTCTGGGGTGATGAATACGGTAAAATGGAAAGGATGGGGTACGGTCTTAACAACGGAAAGCCTTTCACTGAGTAGTAACTCTGGTGTGGATTGTTGACGGCAGTGCCATTACCGAGTGTTTCAATAACTGGATCATTTGATTCAAGAAAAGGAAATGTTTGATGCACTTTATAGATGTTGCTGTTCTTATTGCTTTTTAGTGATGCTTTAGTATTTGACCCTGTTAAACTAGCATTTTACAATTCGACTCACTCGTTAATCATTATTGGTCGTGTCTATCTTGGTGAATTTTCACTGAGAGATCTACAACACCAGTATCTACATCCGCTGAATCAACAACCCTGTCCTACGCAAAGCGTGTATGACAGTTTGAATTCAAGCTCTTGTGGTGTGTAGATGCTGAGAAAATTGTAGTGGGATGGAATTTCGAGCGTCGAGGGTGGACAAAGGCGCTCAAAGCGTGTATGACAGTTTGAATTCAAGCTCTTGTGGAGTGTAGATGCTGAGAAAATTGTAGTGGAATGGAATTTCGAGCGTCGAGGGTGGACAAAGGATACTAGATACTAGAATTCAAAATCAACAAAAAATAATAGTGTAGTGACAGGTGAAGTAAAATCGCCTATTGAGGTTAGGTTAACTAAAACATGTTACTTCACATTGCAAAACCAAAACATTCTAACGACTGCTGCGATTGCGATCCAAAACGAACAGGCATGGAGACTCCTGGCCAATGGCCTTTGGGAGGGACGCCATGAAGATACTTGACCACTTGATCCTGTGGTTCATTTCGAGTTTCGAGACGAGCACAAGAAGCGACCAAGTTTTCTCGTGATTGGGTCGATTCGGGATGAAATTGCTGAGACTGCTCGTAGTGGGGGCTCTCCAGCCCCTGGGGGTACTATCCCTCACTCACTCGCTGGGTCTCAAAGATATCCTCTTGGCCGACAGCAGAGAACGCACCATTTCGTTCAACTCGCTGCCCTTCGACCTGCCCAGTAACATGCTCATTTCGGCTGATGCCATCGACAACGGGGGGCGCATCCCGTGCACGGAGTCAGAATCCATGCAGGACAATGGCTCTGTTGCGGTTGTACTTGCATTCTCCAAGTGTCTCAATGACTCGGCGCTAAATATCGTGGAACAATGGGTGAACCAAGTCAAGTCGACCTTCGCCAATGCCGCCTATGCAGACAACCTCAACATCACTTTCCAGTCGACTATGGTCCCTGGGGCCTGTGAGGAACGCAGTGAGAAGACCAAGCGAGGACTTCAAGATCCGACCATGGAAAACCAAGGGGGTGCGGAACCAACCAGTGAAGTACCTTCGAGTGACGAACCTCCGGAGACAGTGTTGCCTCAGGATTCAATGCTGCTGGCCGATGAAGTCTACCCAGACGACCTCAAACGGTTGGAAGCGTTTCCTGGACTGGGCAACGTGGTGAACTTGGCAGATGATAGAGTCTCCCTCTCTGCCAATCCGATCGCTGTCGTCTCGTTCGTTACTGGCGAGAAATCGTACGGGGAAGTGATGCAGTTCGAGGCGGCAGCTCACGTGTCCAAGACGTTCAACTTCCAGATTTGTCATGGCGGCACCAATTGCAATGGTGTTTTTGAAGACTGCATTCGCCTGGAGGAAACCGTGGATTTGTTCATGTACAATCCGTTCACGGTGACCCGGTCCCTGCAGTGTGATAAGTTAGATGACGGAGTTCCAGTCACATATCTGGACGACTATGGCAATCGGAAATGCTTCTGTAGTTGTCCGGCAGGGTACGAACTTGGGGAGAATGACGACGGTAGCTCTGTATGCAAGAAGGTTGTTGAAGATGTGTGTCCCTGTGTCTGGTCTCTGAGTAATGGATTCCCATACACAGTGACGACCGCCGTCGATGTGTGCTCGTTCAACGGCGTTGCTACGAATTGGGGTGTGCCCGTTCCGTTCCCAACCGACGGCTACGTTGCCGACAAGCGCGATAACCTTAACGAGGGAGCTGCCAACCCTCGCATCACTGTGACAGCAGCGCGAGAGCAAGTTCCAGAATACAAGGGAGCAGACATCCGCAGTGGAATTAACCCTGGTGTATCGTTTCCACTAACATTCCGCGAAGTTGTCGGGCTCTACCCAGGAGCTGCAAACTTTAATCCGATTGTCGCTGCGGGCCCGAAATCGTCGATCTACAGTCAAGTGACCTCGTGGAAGGACTACCAGATGAACCGAATTGCCCACATTGACGATATCCAATTCACCTCCTACGGCAAATATCATCTCGAGGTCAGTGCATACGACTATTTTTCAGGCGCCACTTGCGAAGGTTGTCTCTCGATCGTGGACAAGTATCGCCCTACCGCCACAACCACATGCCCCAAGAGCTTCTGTGACCACGTTGCTGATCCAGTTCATTGCACGGGTTCAGCAGAAATGACGACAGACAATCTGAACACCGCCAGCAATCTAACTTCGCAGTACTTGGATTTTGCTATCAAGGCTCAGAACGACGCGTGCAGTGTAAACAACCGATGTGACAAGAAATCCTTTAGTCGACGTGATTTCTTCGACAGGGACTACAAGGATCGAGACCACGGCAAGGCACTGGAGTGTTTCGACAAGGCCAAAGTGATCGATGATCTGTTGTGTGCACCCAAAACGAAGAAAAATCCTCTTGTGGCGAGTGACAGCAATTGTGATAACTCTGCTGCACCAGTGAAACCAGGACAGTGCACGAGGTGTTGTCAGATGAAGACCAAGTTGAAAGAGTGGTGGACGGACTACCGTTGTGGTTCGGACTACGATGTGCGTTCGTGTGAAGGTGATTTCGATCAAAAGTGCGAGTTTAACCAATGTTTGGTGATGAACGGCGACACGTTGGCAACAGTCACTGCCTCAATTTCTGCCGCTGCCACAGCTGAGTCGAAGAATGTGCTGGCTCAAGTGGAAGACCAGTCTTACCAAACTGTGACCCAGATTCATCGTGCACTTGACTGCACCTCATTCGGTGGTAAGGATGGCACGTGCACTTTCAGCGCCAAGATGTCGGAACTCATCGATACGACGGAGTCACTTAACGTCGCCTCAACCCAGTCGGGCCAAGCTACAGACTATGTGTTCTGGCGCTACAAGGCTGTGTCGGAGGGCGAGACTTGGTCTTTGTGGAAGACCGGTAAGCACCTAGTTGGCCCCGGACATGTTGAGTACGACAACGATGCGGTGGTGACATTCTCAAACCCCGAGACAAAGATTACTATTGAGGCGTGGACACAGTGCGGTCTTGTGCGTCGCTTCTTCTTCTACGTGCATCTTCACGTGAACAGCCTCGTGAGCGTGTGCGATAAATTCAACGATATGTGGTACCAGACTTCTGTGTCGAGACTTCCGATCGGCAATGCAACGTGTGCGTACCCGGGTAGCGACTTCGCGGAGTTGACGTTCGACTTCCACCCGAACGCCGGTCTACAATATTCTCGTGAGCAGTTGAAGATGAAGGTGTCGAAGGTGGAGTGCTTTGGTTCAATTGAAGGTCGCACACCCGTTGGCATCCTAACCGTGTTAGCGGATTCCCCTGAAATTGTGACTCGATTCGGTGTTGAGATGCTGAACAAGGCAACAACCAAGACGTCGACGAACTTCCATGTTGAGTGCAGGTTCACCTACGACAAGTATGGTGGTGCAAAGGCTAACGAAACGTGCAAGCGTGACTTCGCGATTGCTGACTGCAAGGGACCTGCTTTTGATGTTCCAAATGCTCTGTGTGACTACGAAGACTGTGCTGGCAATGAATTAGCTGGCCTGTATGAAGCGTGTGGCGGTATCATTGTGAAGGCCGATGCGTCGTGCACAACAGTGCAAACGGGTGACAAGGAATGCTGCCAGGGATGTGGCGACGATAGTGAAGTCATGTGCACGGCGTTGCTTGACTTGCCAGATACCAATACCGATCTCAAGCGTTGTGAGCCGACGGCAGGCGCTTACTCGAGCTATGGTCACTATTATGCTGCTGTACTTCTGACAGAGACAGCACGTGGTCACCCTGCTGCTACAGCATTGCTGGTTGGTACAGCTTTGATTGCAGTGGTGGCGTTAGTTGTTGTTCGCCGCCGAGTAGTGGCTTTGCATTCTGCTCAGACGGTGGACGACGCATACTATCCGTTGCTTCACTAGACTTGCTCGCAGTCTCACGCAACGTCATTCGTTCCGATTTCTCCATTTCTGCTGATAGTTTAGGTCTTCGTGGTTCACGTAGCGACTTTCACAAAGAAGTAAGAGAATAAAACGATATTCATGTTCAACAAGCGATGATTGCATCTTGTACAAATAAACCCTTGCACACCAAGCGAGCAACTTCGTCCTCGTGGCTAAGAATGAATTCTGTGATCGCATGGTGTTTAGTTGTCAGCCGGTTCGCAATCGCGATACCCACACCACGTTTTGAGGTACCAACTGGTAAACGCCACCTCATATCTAACCACATGCACATGATGTTGGAGCATGACACAGCAGAATACCAAGAATCAAAAGCACAGCAAATTCGCTGACTGTCGGTATAGTGCTGATGAAGGTCATCGACAAAATAGCCGTGTTGACGTTGACTACCCCATCGATTCTTGCCATGACGATGAATACGATCACCATATACTCTGATAGTCAATGTAACGGGACACCAGTGCGTGTGTACATGACTGAGAGCTCGAATTGTACGACTTCAGACTGCACCGCGGGTGAATACAGTGGCGGCCTGCAATATCGGACAACCACTTGTGTCGAATCAGATCGGCATGAATACGTCGCGGATGTCTTCAATGGAGTCTCTTACGTGACACTTGACCACTTCGGCGCCGACGGGTGTGAAAATCTGACGTTTTCAAGCACGTACCTCGCGGCAGGAACTTGCCAAAGTGGCACCACGAACGCGACTGTGATCACGAAGCTCTACTCAAACGGCTCAGCATCGATTCAGGCTTTTGAAGGTCTTTCCTGTGGGAACTTGGCCAGCCAATTCGCACTCGATGAATGGATGATTTCAAATCACACTTGTGTCCAGGACCGATACAAGTTTTACTCGAGTTCAAGTGACGAAGCGGCAGGACAATCAACCAGTTCTTCGAGTTCTACAGAGTCAAGCGGAAGTGTTTCGCTTTCTGACGATTCGAGTGTCATTGGTACAGGAGGAATCATTGGCATTGCAATCGGAAGTTTTGCCTTGGTAGTGATCTGCATTACGGCATTCTTGCTCGTACGACGTCGTCGGGGAAGTCAGCAGGATGAACTTACAACTCCGACAGGTTTCACTCCAACCAAAGGCAATCACGAATCTCTCAATTCATCAACAAACCAGGCACACTCCGTGACAGATCAAAGTAGCTCTCAAGAACGACCCACTGAGTTGACAGGAACGATCACCGGCTTGTGGACGGATGAAGTCATCGTGGCTGCTCGGCTTCCACGTGAAAAAGTGTTTATCAAAGAACGCATCAGTCGAGGCGGATACGGCGAAGTATACACCGGTCTTTTCAATGATGAGGTGGTCGCAGTGAAGATGTTGCTGCCGGAGACCAGGAAAAGTATCAGCCACGTGAATGAATTTCTGTCTGAAGTGAAGATGATGGCGATGATGGAGCACCCTCGTATCACCAAATTCATTGGAGTTGCGTGGGACTCGCTGGCAGACCTCTGTGTGGTTTCCGAGTACATGTCAGGAGGAGACTTACGCGCATTGCTGAACAAGTTTCACGATGAGCAGCACTCCACTGGTTTCGACAAGGATAAAGTGAAAATCGCATTGCATGTAGCCCACGCGCTCACGTACATGCACTCGTTGGAACCCTCAGTGATTCATCGTGATCTCAAGTCCAAAAACATTCTTCTCAACGAGCAGCTAGACGCCAAATTGACAGACTTCGGCATTTCCCGGGAACGTGCTGAAGAGACAATGACAGCAGGTGTCGGCACGTCGCTCTGGATGGCACCTGAAGTCATGCTCGGTGAAAAATACGGCGATAAAGCCGACGTGTTCTCTTTCGGTGTTGTGCTATACGAGCTTGATTCCCACTTATTGCCGTATTCACACGCCAAGGATTCCAGTAACCCCGAGCGGCAAATGCCCGATGCTGTTATCCTTCAACAAGTGATGCTGGGTCGACTAACAATTGAGTTCACACAGACGTGCTCAATTTCAATAAAAGAACTGGGATTATCTTGTGTTGCTGTGAACCCGGACGAGCGCCCTACATCCGCCGAAGCTCTTGGGAAGCTGCATCAAATCCTAACACACGAAATGTAGCTCCAAAACGTGAACGATGTAAGTTCGTCAATATAGAAGATAGTCTCAAATACAACTCGTCTGAATGTTCGCATCACTGTTCCCTTATTTAATCACTGAGGCGAGATGTCCACTTTGAAGAATCAAGCTCCTGGAGGCAGTACATTATCTTGCGCGGTTGCTGATACGACATGTAAGGATCCACAGCATTTGTTGACTTTGTTTCCTCACTCGTTGCCTGCCAACATGTAAGCAAAACAAGTAAGATTGAGTCTCCAGCGTTATATGGGAACACATCAGTGTAAAACCAACCTCTTGCTCTTCTTCCTTGACACGATACCGCGCAAATTGTCGAAATCGTTCTTCAGTTAGCGTTTCGTCATCGCCTAACAAGTCCATAATATGGTCGTTACGAGCACTACCGCTGACCTTCGCTTTCCGCGTGCGTGTGGTGGGACGTCTTCCGCTTGGAGCACCCATCACTTGATAATACAAACTTCCCTTCACCTTTAACATGTTGTGGATATTTCTTCCAACGCGGAATATTTCTTCCTCATCTGCTGAGCATGGGAGAATAAGACAACATTTGAGTGTTGACAGCAGTGCGAAGCCTATCGATGCTGCACGGGAAGACGCTGCCGATGTTTGTATGTGCATCAGTTCATCAAAATCCCGCTCGCTAAATCTTTTACAGACATAGCAATTTGGCATTAATGTCTGTAGGATTCAATGTTGGATACTTAGTACAATTGTAGCACGTACGCGTCACCTGATGCTGTATGAAACTCAATCTTTTCCCCAAATCGACCTTTGAATAAGTGAGCGTGCATCACCGTGCGCCAAACCATGTCCAGCTCCCGGACAGGAAAAAAGTGAGCCTTGGACATTCAGTATCAACACTGTCAGACAACATAGATTCAAACGCAAAAACTTATCCACGATTAGCAAGATTCGTACGAAAAATCCTTGACGTGGAGAATCTTTGGTACTTGTTTCCTCATTCCGCTTCCGCTTAAGGTTAACTGGTGCACCTCGCGTGGTCGTTGTTGATGGGGTTTCACTTGCGTTCGCCGCAGATGGGCTACCATTTAACAAACTTGCTAGAGTGATTCGATTGCTCGCATCTCGCGGCGATTTCACATTTTCATCAACTGCATCAGCACCAATAACTTTCTCAGATGCCAGTATTGACCGGAGTTTCACATTTGCTGTTGTCTGTAGCAAAAGTAGTGGTAAGTATTCCACTTCATCGAGAATACGAACAACGCACCTCATCTAGATTCTTTGCCGGTTGGTTCAGCAAAACCACTTTACGATGCGCCACCTTACTCAATGCCGTGTTCAACAACTCTGTAATCATAAAAATCAGCTTCGCACAAATATCTCCACCAACACAAACCTACCGATCATGCTTTTGATCACTACTTGATCATCAAACGCGATCCAAAAGTCATCAGTTTCTGCTTTTTCCTTTGACTTGGTGATTTTCACTCTCTTGGTCAACGGTGGCACTCCTCTCACTCCGATGCCTCCGTCATAGAACATATCTTCTTCGTCTTCGTCTTCATCCTCATCTTCCTCATTCTCCCCCACTTCTTCATCCCCTTCACTGTCAAATTCCTCTTGGAAATGATAACCAACGGACCGACGGGCGAAATAGGGTCCTGTAACATTTTGTTCCCTATTGTTTCCTGTAACATTGGACCGATGGGCGAAATAGGGCCCTGCATCATTTTGTTCCCTGTTGTTTCCTGTAACATTGATTTCTGTTGGCAGAACCCCAGTTCTGGTCAGTTGAGCGGCAGTAGCCGAAGCTGCAGAGCCTGGAGTAGACAGTCGTGTGGTTCCCAGCTCCTGAGTCCCCGTAGCAGCGTCAAAATCCGTTGTTACAGTGGAAGTTCCACCTGCAACACTGGAGTTTACGCCTGTAACTGGAACCTCGTCTTCCTCGTCGTCCATGAGTTCTTGCCAGTCGTTTTCCAGCAGCCACGTCGAGGCTACTGCTACACTTTGGTCACAGACTTCCAGCTGACGTAAACAAACATAGAAAAGTGAACTTGGTTTACCTAATGTTACCGCTCTCAATATGCAACAAATATTTACCACTCGCAACAATGCCTCAGTGGGGACAGTAGGAAACACACCACGTAAAGTCTCCATCACGGAGTCCATGGATCTTTTTAGCCAAAGGCGACGAATTTATTGAAGTTTGATAAATTGATAAGGGTTTTGAAAGGGTATGTGGTGTACATCATTTTCAGTTTTTAAAAAAAGTTTTCCCGTTTGCCTTTTGTATTACGCTATAGGATTGCTTGAAGCAGTTGGCACAAACGAATTGAAGGGTTCAAGATTATCCGTCTCTTGATGTGTCTCCAGGACTAATTCACATTTCAACATCAGATGCCAGATTCTAGCACACTGCAGTACTGTACTGTTAGTACATAAGTACACATATTTTAGTACTAAATTATGCCATTGTCTACATGATCCTCCTACTTCATGCAAAGGCAATGCCTCCATCCCTTTAATATCGCACGGGTCTGAACAGCACGTTTGCAATTTCTTAGTAGGTAGGGTGGATGAAAAATACATTAGAGAACATTCGGAAGGCGATTTGAGTTTGAGTTTCTGATAGTTTTTGCTCCTTTATGTAATCTCGCATAGTCCTATAATCGACATTTCGGACTCGGTCTATTTGACTTGTCAGATAGATTTTCAGATAGACTTGAGTGGCTTACATGACACGTGAACTATGACGCTAGACCTCCATAACAACGACAAGGGGGCCAAGTTAGGAATGGCAAACAGGAGTAAATAGCTTTTATAAGTGGGAAATGCTACGCTATCAACACATTTGGCACGCTACAATAACAATACTTATCGTTGCAGGTCAAATTGCTGCAAGGTATTTCTACCCTTATCAAAGTTCACCAGATCAGTATGACACTTGCTGTACGGTATTGTATACACGTTGCTATCTGTTTGCCTTCATGCTGAGCTCGGAAGCATCTCTTTCTCTGAAGAGGCGAGAATCCCCGCTCAGCGTTTGAAGCCCAGCACTTCCTCCCATACATCCATTGAATCGGGCCACCAACTAGTGCCAACGTTTGATTATTATTAGTTTTTAAAAAAAGTTGGCAGTGACTACAGCCCATGTTTTCAAATCCAAAAAGATAAAAAATGCGCAATGAAATCTGCATTACAGTATACATTAGTCAAATAAGAACATGGACCAATAGATGCGCGGAAACATGGCCAAAACATAGCCACAATTTCTTCTTTGGGGATGGATGTCATCGCGGCCAAATCCTATGCAAATCCTATGCGCTAACATGGATCGAAAGGACCAAACTTGCATTCCGTCGGCCGTCAGACCCCAGAACGTTGCTCATCACTAACCGTGGAGATGTTGAGCCATGCCGAATCCCTTGAAGAAGCCTCCGCGCTCCACAAACCACATAAAGTAAATTAGGTTTGCTTTGGTTTGAGCACTACAGAGGGATTTGAGGCATGTTTCACCCCCTCAATTTAGAACACATGAGCTGCAGTTTTTCCCATGCCAGCCCTACCCGCGTTTGAGTTTTATAATACTTTGTTTTCGTTTCAAATTGAAACTGAAACTTTCAATACCTAAACCATGTATCTCAAAGTGAATCTGAATCGGGCACGATTTGGGGTCTCCGAAACTCCTCTACCGGTAATAATGTACGTTTAACTGTATAAAATTCGTTTCAACTTGAAACTGAAACTTTCAATACGTAAACCATGTCTATCTCAAAGTGAATCTGAATCGGGTACGATTTGGAGTCTCCGAAACTCCTCTACCGGTAATAATGTACGTTTAACTGTATAAATATGTATATACAGTAGTAGTACATACAGTATCATACTTGGAAACGAAGCACGTACAGTACAGTGTATTGGGTATTCTATTGTCTTTCTGAAACATATAGTCTTTTGCATCAGTGTAAATAGAAAACACCTAGCAAGGGTGTCCACCACGTGCTTTCAAATACACCTCCTTCTGAAACCTCTAATATTACTCAAGTACTCGGTACATGTATTAAAATACGGTGTAGTATAAAACAGTAAACACTGTACCCACGATTAGATCAACGATGGTGCACATTGCACATCTCGCAGATGCCGCATCACTTGGTACACTTTAATATCCTGATCTTGTATTGTCAGGAACGGTTCTAGCTCGAGCAGTTGCAGAGGAGCTGCCACGGACACTAAGCCAAGACAACTGTGCCCCCGAAACCCATACGAAAAATCTACCCTGGTAATACATTGAAAACGATATACTTCGAAGTAAATCAATTAAATGCCAACATATCGTGATGCCGTTCGCGAGACCCTCAAGTTCCATAAAACGTCACAGATTCAGATCAGGGCTCGTTCTTCCGTCTGTTTTTGAAAAGAAGAGCAAGCTCGGTGCTGAGCATACGGCTTCTTGTATCAAACACAAACACAGCACCAAGATTCCAAGAACAGTACACCAGATTAGTTCAGCATGCACGGAAATTGTTTTCAGTGATTTGAAAGGAAATGCTGTATTGCATTTATATTTATGCTTAATTATGTTCGTCTAGATGCCCACGTATCAGCAGATATTAAGGGGTATAAATGTAAGGAATTTATCTGGTGGATCCACGTAATCCGAAAACCTGATTATGGAGTTCTACTGGGCTGGGGAGGCATGTATTTCGTAGATTTGCTGTCCGTCAACATGGTTGGATCAAGGAATGGAGAGACCTCTTGGTAAAGTGTTAACAGTTGACTCCATTCAGCATTTTGCTCTGTGAACCATAACCTTTTCAAAATGCATGTGTGCTACATTTTACTCTGGGCTGCAATCATCCTTCTCGTCGGTAGCGAAGCTGCTTCGCCTTCAGGCCATGCCCAAGTTTCGACGTTTTCATCGACTCAGGATATGAAGCCTCTTAATTCTGCTCAGTCGACCAGCATTAATCGGAGGTATCTACGGAGCGTGGGCGTGGTGGTGCCTGCCGGCGACCTGACAAAAGTTAAAGAACTGGTGCCACATTCCAGTGACGTGACAAAAATTAAAGAACTGGTGCCGGATTCCAATGACGTGGAAACAATTAAAAAATTGATCGCGACACCGTCATCAAAAACGTTTTTCGCCAACATTTCCGAAAACAAGAAATACTATTTTGACCTTTTTGACAAAATGCGCCAGAACTCGAATTTCAAAGATGCCATTTTTAAGCTTGCTGAGAAGCCGAGAGAGATGCACAAGCTACAAAGGTTTTGGAGGACTACTGCTATAAAAAAGTTACTCCATCATGACGCGGACGAGATAACGAAAGTCATCCCGAAGCGATCAGAGAGATGTACAAGCTACAAAGGTTTTGGAGGACTACTGCTATAAAAAAGTCACTCCATCATGACGCGGACGAGATAACGAAAGTCATCCCGAAGCGATCCCAGTTAGCATAGTTCTCAGTTTACGGCTTGGTATACGACAGGAAACGATCTGTAAACGTTTGACGGAAAAAGCCTGCAAAAAGGAATGTTTGGAACTACAAAAGCTTACCCTCGCGATTGTGTCTCCTCGTCGAACTTGTCTGTATTGATTGCAGTCATTTTGCTCCTCCAAGTTGTTTAGGGAATCGAGACTCACGAATAACTACAGTACTCGGAGTACCTTTATTGCTTTGTTGATGTTTTTCATTGCAAACTGTCTACACGTGTTCAACATATATAAGGCTGTGATATTGAAGGTCGAGCAGGTAATCATGGATACGTTCGCACTACATGACTTTGAAATTACCATATTCCACCAAGCTCGATGAAGTCAACCACTTCGAGAAGGGGAAAACTGTCGTAGAAAATCGACAGCTAGATATTATCAGAACATGGAGATGAATGCGTCGAGACGTGGTGTAAGTATGTATCTTCATAGCCAACAATCCGCAACAACATCAATTATTATATTACTTATATACATTCCACCATCCTTTTCCTAAAGTTCTGTAGTGGGACGACACTAATAAAAAGAAGCCATTCGCCTAAAATGTAGTGAAATAGTGCAAAAGCCCTTTGAAAACCAAGCGCAGTAATTCCATCTGTCCAGCGCAAGTCCCGCGTGCCACAATTCCAGAGTTCGCTTCGTGATGAAGTCCAAACAGCCCAAGTGGAAGAAGTTCCATTGCCCGCCCTTGTCCATCTCGCGCAAGGAGCAGATCACGCACGAAGCCAATCGCGCGTGTGACGAGTTGCTTCGGTTCTCGGCCGGCGAGGCGTTCAACAGCACGAGCTCCAGTGTCGACAGCGACGAGGACCAGTTCCAAGACGGCCTCAAATGGGAGTACACGGAGCAGATGGAGAGTGTGCGAGTGGAGAAAGTCAAGGTGAAGTCCGAGAGCAAAAAGGGGGTGTACTACTTCCGAGGCATCACCCAAGTGGAAGCGACCATCGAGGAGATCATGGAACTGTACGAGGTGGACATGCAACACCCCAACATGCAACTGGAGAAGAAACTCTCTCCCGACATCCTCCACTCGGTAGTACTCTACGAGATTCTACCTTATCGACCGGAAGAGAGCACTGCTTTTATTGGTATCCGGTGGTCTGCAGTACGGTCTCCGTATGTGATGGTACGCAATCGAGACTACTGTTACTTGGAGATTCAACGTCGATTTACACTACCCGATGGACGTAGAGGATTCGCCCGTTGTTTGCACTCGGTGAAGATCAAAAGTTGCCCCGATATGGAAAAGTCCCATGGCTTCGTCCGCGGCAGCATGTATCGCTCGGGTATTGTCTTTATTGAGAGCAAACGAGACCGCAAGACGCTGGATATTGTGCAAGCGGTGTATACAGATTTGAAGGGCAATGTACCGCAATGGGTAGCAGCTAAAGGCCTGCGACAACGACTCATGAGTCTAGAGCATTTGAAGAAGTATGTCAACATGAAGCGTGTGGCCAACCAGACGTTTGCACGCAGGAGTCAATTGATGGCACCCGGCAAAGTCAAGACGTGCTTTGTCTGTGTGGATGACATTGGCACGTTTAAGAGGAGATACAACTGCCAGAAGTGTGGCGAGGTACGACGAGAAGCGATGCAAGCGAGGAAGAGCACTGCGACAGCTACAGCACGTGTACAGCTGCGTTACGTGCTTCTGGCTCTCTTCCTCTGCGCTGCGCTCTACAAAGGGTTGGGCTTTTATTAACGTGTGTTGGGGTTTGCTGTCATGTCTCTCATGTTTGTAGGTCATTTGTAGTCGCTGTAAGCTGACGATCAACGCAGATATCCCGGTCGTGGGCAAGATGAAGCTGACAATTTGCAGCCTGTGCTCACTGGCCATCAACCGCAGCGCGCTACCGGACAACAACAACAGCGATGACAGTGGAGGGCTCGGGCATCGACCTTTTTCAGCGACGCAGCAGCCAACATATCAGCACCACGACTGCGACAACGAGGCACCTGTGCGCAAGCGTGCGTTGAGTCTGAACTCCTTTCACACAGCCAACTTCGACCAGACGTCGCTGCAAAGTTCAGTCTTGGCGCGTGAATTCTAGTGCCGATGATGAGTGAGGCAGTTCAGCGGAGCAGCCAAACGAAGCAAAAATGCATGGCCTGCAGACAACGACCGATAGCAAGATCTGCTTCAAAGAAGTGGTTGATGATTCCTGGTACGGATTCTGCAATATGTGAGTCCAGAATCGCTATTCGGTGTTCAGCACAAGTACCTTCAGCTGTTTATCGAGATGTTTATAGTTTCAGATGGTGTTTTGGTGGTACCAGTTCCTTTTGATGTGCGTTGCTCGGAGCTCAACGATGTACGAAGTATTTCAGCATGTAACTAGGGATGTTGGCGCTTCAGAACAGGTAATAAGACGAAAATACATATAAGCCAAATAGGTAGGTGTCTTTCTCGACAAGCTACACTTGAAATGTATCGATGTACTCCGTACTTCGAAGTAGTACTCAGTAGTTGCAATGGAGATTGTTTCTTGGGAAGACGTGATGAGACCGTATGTACTACTTCGAAGTACTTCAGTACTTCAAATACCGGGTATTCATTTCTCTACATGAAGTACTACATATCAACAATAATATGTACTGAAAAAAGTAATTCTATTGAATATGTATGTGCCACAGTCGGCTTTTGTATCAAAACTTCTGCGTTATCTTCTGCGTTTGGCGCAGACGAAATCACCTACCGGCTGGTGGCTTTTCGATACAACTGCTGCTGTTTTCGTACTGAAAAAAGTAAATTCTCACCTATATCGTGTGCGAAGTACATTTATATGGATGGATTTGCTACTTCGAAGTATAATAATAAATTCGATGAACATTGAGGCAAGTCGAGCGAAACAGTTGTTTTTGAAGTTTCTGAGTGCAGGTAAGGCCATTGTTGTAAGCTTATGTTATTTATAATTTCCACCCTGGATTATCGCGAGGGTAATCGCACGTAAAGTATTGATACTGTTAACACGAAAGATCGTTGAATCCTTATTTGTTGCCACAACTATTTGAAAATTACGATTCATCTCTACAGCTCATTAATCGAATTTAGTTCTACTCAGCCGACCTACTTCACACCCATTTACTCCATCATTTGCTCCAATCGAAGTTAATAAATACTGTAGTATGCAACAAAAATTCAATCAATGCTGCAGCAAACTTCAACGATGTTTTGAATGCCAATCTATTGCCTTCGCCATTTACTCCAATCGAAGTTAATAAATATGCAACAAAAATTCAATCAACGCTGCAGCAAACTTCAACGATGTTTTGAATGCCAATCTATTGCCTTCGCTAGGAAGCATCCATTCTGGGTAATACAATTTAGGGTTTGTCCATTCCAGCACGCACTCCACCACGAGCAAGAAGGTCCGCAATGTCATCCTTGTTCGGCAACTGCGACGAACGTACATCGTGCACGAGACGTTGGACCTTCTTCTCTTGCTTAAGGTACTGCAGTGCCAGGTTGCCCAAGTTGGAGTCCGGTAGAGCTTCCGTGAACTGCAGACCTTCGCGATACACGATCTTGCTGGCGAGACTCGAAGCGACGATGGAGCGAATGTAGGCAAGAGGCACATTTTGCTGCACGCGGTCCAGGGCCAGCTCACGGAGCTTGGGTGGGAGGTGCTCCTCGATGAGGGTGAACAGGATCTGCTGATCTTCATCGCACACTGCGTCGAAATGGGTAAGCACAGCATCGTGCACACGGGTGATCGCACGACTGATACGCTCACTGGCAGGTGGCAACGCTGACGTGGGGTCCTTCTTGTACTCGCGGAATAGCAGCTGAGCCTCCACGCGGGCCAGAGCACGGAGCTTGTCGACCACTTCAACCACCAACTCATCCTTGACAGCCATAAACTCATCCGTCTCAAGTAGCATACTGGCCACGATCTCGTACGACGAGCAGATCACACCACACTTGTTGGCCGAACTGTCCTTCACAATCACGACTCCGGCGTTGTCGAACAAAAGTTGACGCGCTTCGGGTGTGATGAAAAGGTTCGCACCCTCCACTATCAGTCCCGACGAAGGTTTTCCATCGGCATCGAGATAGTCGCGCCAGTTGTTCTCATTGATAGTGTTCGGACGACCTCCAGCAGGAATAAAGAGATCACTCTTCACGCGGTTGTGCATCGAGTTGCGTGCACGAATTCCTTCCTGCGTGTTAATGTCGTGCTTCACACCAGTCGAAGAGACCTTGGAACCATCAAAACTTGACAACGGCAGTGATTCGTGCACAAGACGCAGGAGCTCCTGCATGTTCAGTCCCTGAGGGTCTTCGATCACCCCTGTACCATCACAAATTCCAACAATTCGCAGGTTGTTGCCGTACTCGCGGTGCAGGATCTTGATGACATTTCCAGCGACATCTCCATCCGTTCCTCCCGTGATCTTGACCGTAAAGGGCTCGTTCTTGGGGTCGATGTTTTGCGAGCGCAAAGCGACGTCAGCAAAGACGGCCACACCCTCACTCGTGACTCCGTAGACCTTGTGGTTGAAACCAGCGTCAGGCTTGGAGCTGATAAACGCACGCGGGATCGGATACCCACGGTAGGCAGCACGCTTGGTCATCCACACAATGTCGTCGGGGATGATGTTCTCATCAGGTCCAAGATAGATCAGCTCGTCTTGGCCATAGTAGTCGACGATCTTCGCCTTAACCTCCTCATCCGTAGTGTTCAAGTCAAGAAGCGCGTCCGAGAAAGCTTTCACGCTCTTGCGAATGATGAAGTCACGCGGCGCAACATCACCAACAGGACCAACAATGGGGTCACATAACACCACAGCCTTGGAGCCACCTTCAGGGATATCCTTGTTCTTCAGTTGCTGAGCAAAAGCCAGATTGTACGCTTCGTTGTACTGGCGAGCACTCTCAAGTGCATGAGCGTCGGTGGTGCTAGGATACACCATACGTAGACCACCGCGAGCAATGTCACGGAAACGTACGTGGAATCCCTTAAAGCGACGACCGTAGATGAAAAAGACGCCGAACGGCGTATCCTTACCAACTGTACCGTAGCCCATGACCTTCGGATCCATACGCAGCGACAACGCGTAGCGATCGCGAATGAACTTGTTCGTACGCAGAGTGCCACGAACGGCATCTGCCATACTGTTAAGAAGCAGAATGGCGTCTTCATGCTCCACATTACGCCGGATCTCCTTCTTCAGCTCCTCCACAATTGCATCCTGCTCAGCATCCGTCATCACTCGCTCCTTGTGCGGGTCGAACTTGTCCAGGAAGAAATCGGCAATGCGTGAAGCCAACGGCAGATGCTGGTCATGTTCGAGCGTCTCCATGATACGGGTCAATGAATATGCAAACGGGTCCTTCTTAGCCAGAACGCCATGCAGCATGTTACCGTAGGCGTAGATAAGCTCAGCACGCGAGAGTCCTAGATCCGGATGCTGCAGAGTGAGATGCACAGGGCGATCGTCCACCCACTTGAGGTACTTGAGGTTACCGGAGATCTTGGACCACTCGAATTGGAAATTGTCCTTCAGCGCTTCCTCGCTGGGCTGCACAAGGATCCGGATCATCGCGACATGTCCTCGACGGTTCTGCGGGTCCTTGACAACGTCCAAGTGTGCGCGTACAACGTTGAGACTGCAGAGACCGAGGTACGTGGCTGCCTTCTGCATGAAACTCTTGGGAATGACATTGGAGGCTGCGATGGTCAACATCGTTTGGGGGATGCCGCCTCCCAGTTTGTTCTCATCACTGCGATCTTCCCAGTTGTGTTCCACATCTACTGCAACTCCCTCCGTGCCACGGACTCTCGCAAAGAGTTCCATCTGCCACGCCAGTCGACGGGGGTTGCTGTACTGCACGTACATGGTGTTGCATTGGTTCAGGAACGAGTCCACGGCTGCCGGCTCAAAGTGGGAACCAGGGTTGGGATAGCTCGAGTCTCCAGCAAATTTGCCAGATTGGATCTCGCCACAGAAGTGCTGAATGCTGGAACGAGCCGTTCTCTCGTCTTCCGTCTGGTTGAGAAAAGGTTCTTGCTGGCCGAAGCGGAAGATGTCGAGACCGAGCGAGTCGTCCAGCGACGTGAAGATCTTGACACGAGCGAGGGTGGCGTTGTCCACTGTTTGCGGCAATTGGTCCAGCACATTTGCGAGTCGGCCGGGGAAATTGGCTCCGGAGTTGAAGTGCGAAAAGACCTTTTGGTCCACAGATCGCAGCATCACTTCGGGCTGTTGGGCACCCACTAGCGCCGTGATGGCGTTCAGGTGCTGCACGCGATCCTCCTCGTCGATGGAGCGGAAGTACGAGGGCGGCATGTTCTGCAGGAACCACGGCACGGTCTTGCTGGCCGACGCCTTCTGGAACTTCTCCAAGGCGCGCAGCATCTCTTCCTTGCCGACTGTGGGGTCCACGCTCTGGGCCGCGAAGGCGCGCGCCAGCGTCAACTGGGCAGAGGGGCGGCTGGAAGCACGCAGCGCTCGGAACTGGGAAACACGCAGCATCAGGAGGCACTTGACTCTTGAGGGGATCGCGGCGGGATGAAGAATGAGAAAGGTACCAGACAAAACTGCAACTTGGTCTCCGGCCGTTACAAGCTGACGTACGCCCCAGGATATCTTGAGGTTTGTATGCCGTCGTTCATCAGGGATAGGGCGATTTGTCAGAAAAAGGATTCAACGACGAAAAAAGGATGGAAGAGAAAGATCGCTTCTGTAATTGGATGCTTGTAGTTTAAGGTTCGTACGCATACTCCCTAAGATAGTATTAATACTTCATCGGGGTTAATTTTGCAGCCAAACATCGGGAGAGAACAATTCGTGATGTTCGCGGTCAAGGAATATTATGCTGCGCTTCACGTTGTTCTCAGGAAAAAGTAAGGCAAGCACCACTCCATGTGGATGTGCCGTTGGCCAATCGAAATGGTTCGCGACGTTTCGTCTAAATGCCATCGGATAAACGAGATTATGATGAAACAAGTTTCATTCGCAGCAGATTTTGCGGTGTTCGTTCACATGAACCGTTTTGGGGACACGTGTACATCGAGCTAGACCATGACAGTCTTTACCGTCATCTATGATTGCGACAAGACCCCGACGCTGCGAGACATTAGCTTTTCAATTCTATCCCGTGTTTCGGCTTCACGTTGGCTTCAAGGTCATCCAATAAAATCTCCTTATTCTGTCAATTAGATGACAAGATCTATGTGGATGTGCCGTTGGCCAATCGAAATGGTTCGCGACGTTTCGTCTGTCTCTGGTAATGAAATCGTCAGAATCGATTTTATTAACACGCACCGGAAAACATATTACAGAGGTAAATTAAATACTGTCTGGCTTGATTCAATTTTCAGCCATCTTCATTATCAATATTAGAAGGTGTTCGAGACACCTGATCCAACATGGCTACACCGACGCTTTCGGCGTCATGCCTATCAAGAAGAGGCATGATACAGTGCGAGCATTGCAGACTGCGCACCACCACTCGATTCATGCGGCTAGAACCACCACTCCTCGTCCTTACACGTGTCTGGCTGAACTTTGATGGCTCTCTTTCCCTCATTCTTCATCTTGAAGTCTGCCCTGGAACTGG
>NBNE01000416.1:0-23555 GCA_002215365.1 Phytophthora megakarya
CAACGGTGCGAGTCCACTCATCTGCGATGACTCACATACACGGTACTGAAGTCAAATGTTGCCACTGTTAAAACGGCCACCTGTAGGATTCGCGGTCACATCTCAACCAGACGCTCCGCACTCAAGCGCCATGACCAACATGGAGACGTTCTACGACACTTTGGGGGTCGTGGGCTCCTTCCTCGTTTCGGCGGCGCTCGTGCCTCAGATCATCAAAGTGTTCCGCTCCAAGAGCGCCAAAGACATCAGCAAGGCCTTCCAGACCGTCTTCGTCGTTGGTATCACTTGCATCACCATTTACGGCATGGGCGAAGGTCTGTGGCCCATCTGGATCCCGTCTACGCTCGAGATGCTCGGTGGCATCATCCTACTGGTTATGAAGCACTATTACGACTGGTGCGATGCCAAACGCGACGATAAGGAGACGGAGGAGGCCCTCGCGGCAATTGCCACTGAGGAAGCTGAGCCCGCGACCATGTACGCGGAAAACCTCACTCCACGATAATACATGTACTAGTATTATAATAATAATACAATTCAATCTAGGTTTTCCGCATGGATTGGTCAAAATAGCGTCAATAGCGTTCTTCCATTCGTCAACATTAAAATGTTCATTTCTACCAATAATCGACGTGTGTGGTAACAGCTCCTGTCAGCCAAACGCGCAAGGAGCGACCTAGGTATCTGCTGTTCCACCCCCGCTTCCGTCCCAAGCCACTGTGAAGATGCCGCCTAAGAAGAAAGGAGCAGGTCCGTCCAAGAAATCTGTGGAGAAGCAGAAAGACAAGGTCCTGGAGGACAAGACCTTCGGTCTCAAGAACAAGAAGAAGAGCAAAAATGTGCAAAAGTACATCCAGGAGGTGACCAAGCAGGTCAAGGGCGGCAACACGCGCGCCGACCGCATGAAGGAGCAGGAAGCCAAGCGGAAGAAGGACGCCAAGGCCGAACAGGAAAACCTCAAAAGTCTGTTCGCGGCCGCCATCACGCAGCCCAAGGTGGGTGCAGTTTTGTTGTTCATACTACGACAAGCAGTGGGCTCACAGTATTCCGCTTATGTGCGCAGGTTCCTCCTGGAACGGACCCTAAGTCGGTACTCTGCGCTTTCTTTAAGGCTGGTGTGTGTTCGAAGGTGGGTTTTCAGTCTTTAGAGATTAGTGGGCGTGTATTTGACGACAGATGCGTTCTGCTTGTAGGGCAACCGCTGCAAATTCTCACATGACTTGATGGTGGGTAAGAAGGCCGCCAAAATCGACTTGTACACGGACGCACGTGCCGAGAAAGAAGCAGGTGCGAGGATGGATATACTCGTGGTTTATGGTGCTGGAATTTGGGCTAACGGTGATTCAATGTCTCGCAACAGATAAAATGGACACGTGGGACCAGGAAAAGCTGGAGAAGGTGGTTAATGAGAAGCACCACGAGAAGAACACGAAGCAGACGGAAATTGTGTGCAAACACTTCTTGGATGCCATCGAGAAGTCGCTGTATGGCTGGTTCTGGGTTTGCCCGAACGGCGGCACTTCTTGCAAGTACGTTTGATTTTGCCATTCATTTGTTGTAACTGTGCTAATTGTGTTTATTTTCACGTAGATACCGTCACGCTCTTCCTCCTGGATACGTCTTCAAATCGAAGAAGGATCGTGAACTCGAAAAGGGTAAAAAGGTGGAGGAGATTTCGATTGAGGAGATCATCGAGCAGCAGCGTGCAAAACTTGGCCCGAACGGAGGTACTCCAGTCACAGAAGAGTCACTTGCGAAGTGGAAGGCTGATAAACAGGCTCGTAAGAAGGCAGAGGAGGCCAAGAAGATGAAGGAACAGGCCAAGAGGAGTGGCGGCCGCGGCATCAGTACGTTTACGATGCTCAGAGTTGGTTGCTGTAAAGATGCAAGTGCTAACGTTTTTGTCTGTTGTAGTGAGTGGTCGTGCGCTGTTCACGTACGATCCGACGTTGTTCCGCGACGACGCGGATGCTGATGACGAAGCATACTCAGTCCACAGTGAGGACGAAGACGAGGATGAGGAAAAACCTTCAGCTGTTGATGCAGCAGCAGCAGTGATGGACAAGAGCTTGTACCTGCAAGATGTGGACGATCTCGACTCTTTGAAGAAGTGAGCTATGTCTTTACCCACCTTGAGGCGCAGCACAGAGAAGATTCGTGCGGCATTCCTGTACCAAGTGCTGGCTATTTCGAATTGTAGACGGAGATTCTAGCGCCGTGTCGAATGCACTCTGCAAGCCAATGTGTGTTTGCAACTCTTGTCCTACTACGGACCAGAAGAAATCTAGAGTCATGCTGCAAGCGAGTAGAGTGACGGAAAATATACGTCTGGTTTTCGAGGATGCATCCACGTTGATCCCTCGTGCGGTCATGTTCCGCTACCTAGTCCACGACTTCGTCCGCGATATTGCCCTCGGTTTCAGGACGTTCTCCGTGACTCGCTTCACCAAAAGTGAGGATGGTCGAGCTCGCGTTCTTCAGTCGGCTAACAATGTGCTGCGCTCGCTTCAGAATGAAACAAAAGTAAGATGAGGCTACCCAAACAAGACTTCGCGACTTACATCTTCTTGCATGTGATACAGCTCATCCATTCCAGCCTGAATCGTAGCCGCATCTCTCTCTAGCTGACTGCACTCGAAGTTGATATCAGACACAGTTTATATGAATAGGTTGCAATACATGAAGACACACCGATGCGTGGTTAGCAGATGCTTCAGCGTCTGCTTCAACTGCTCGGCCATCTCCTTCAGGTCGACTGGGACCGAGTTTGCAGGCTGCTCTTGCTCTTGCTCCTGCTCCTGCTCGTCTCGCGTCTGCTGCGACAGTTCGTCTTCCTCCTGACTCTCCATCAACCGCGCTTTTCCTCTCGTCACAGGCATCCACTCTCCTTCCTCCTTCAAACTTGGAATGGAAGGCAAGTTGCCGAGTGCGGAAATCAGAATGAATGTCACTTCAACCTTGTCAATCAATGTTACGAGAAGGTCGCTCGAACGCAGCATACAAACTCCAAGTCAATTCAATCTTCATGACACCGCTCACGACGTGCGTGGTGCTGGCGCTCATCTGCGTGCCCAATCATTGTTACGCGAAGGTCGCTCGAATGCAGCATACAAACCCCAAGTCAATTCAATCCTCATGACACCGCTCACGACGTGCGTGGTGCTGGCGCTCATCTGCGTGCTGAGCTTCTCCATCCGCCTCTTCCCGGTCGTCCTCTGGGGCAGTGTGCGTCTCTTCTTGCTCTACTCACTCCTTGTATCCCTCTAATCTCTGCATTGCAGGTTATCCACGAGTTCGACCCGCAGTTTAACTTCCGCGTGACCAAATTCCTGGCCCAACATGGCATCTACGAGCTTCTCGATTGGTTCGACGACCGCGCGTGGTACCCGCTGGGTCGTATCGTCGGAACCACAGTGTATCCTGGTCTCATGGCGGGGGCGGCGGGGCTCCAGAGTCTGTTGACGCTCGTGTTGCGCCTGCCGATCTCCATTCGCGACGCCTGCGTGTTCCTCGCTCCAGTGTTCGCGGCGCTCGCCTGTGTGGCGCAGTTTCTGCTCACACAAGAGGTGACCGACAACCCGAAGACTGCGCTGCTGTCTGCTATGCTGCTCAGTGTCTCACCCGCCTACATCTCGCGGTCTACTGCGGGATCTTTCGACAACGAGGGCATCGCCATCTTCCTGCTGATCTTCACCTTCTACTTGTGGGTGAAGGCGGTGAGGACGGGAGCGATGCTGTGGGCTGCATTTGCTGCTGTTTCGTACTTTGGCATGGCGCTGTCCTGGGGTGGTTATGTATTTATCATCAATATTGTCCCGATCCATATCTTGGCGTTGCTGCTCTCTGGACGGTATTCGGCCAAGGTTTACGTGGCATACTCGACGTTTTACCCGCTGGCCACGTTGGGAGCCATGCAGGTGCCATTTATTGGATTTAATGCTGTGCTCAAGGGTGAAAACGCTGGGTCTCATGGGGTTTTTGCTCTTCTACAAGGTCAGTTTGGACTCGTGGTTATCTTCGTGTTGTCAAAGCTGATAGTGTTTCTTGTTGTTGTTGTTATCCCCAGCGTACGCGTTCATGCAATGGCTTTCGACCAAGATACCAAAGGAACACTTTATGCGGCTTCTTCGAACTTGCTTGAGCGTTGGTGCAGCTATTGTCGGTAGCTCCTTGCTCCTTGCTCTTTTATTGGGGAAGCTTCAATGGAGCGGCCGAAGCTTGACGCTCCTGGACCCAACGTACGCATCCAAGTACATTCCGATTATTGCATCCGTGGGAGAACACCAGCCGACAGTGTGGTCGGCATTTTACTTCTCACTCGGACCGGCGATGTTGTTTATTCCATTGGGGGTGTACTATTCCTTCCAAAAATTGGACAACGCTTTCCTGTTCATGATTGTCTACAGCACATTCGCGTTTTACTTTTCGGGAATAATGGTCCGATTGCTGTTGACCTTAGCGCCTGCAGCTTGCTATCTTTCGGCAGTTGGATGTTCGTTTTTCATGCACAAAATCGTGGAAATCACGAGCAGTGAACCAATGGAGACTGAAAAATCACAAGTAGCAGAGGGAGATGACTCAAAATCTACTGGCAATTCGTCGAAGGAAACACTAGCGCTCGGTGAAGAGGAGGAAGATCCGACCAAGTCTTATGCGGGGGATATTTTTTCGGTGTTAGAGGCTAAGCTGCGTTTTCTACCTGATACAACCGTTAAAGCTAGAGCTCCATGGGCACTTCGGTTGCTGATTTTAGCGTGCGGGGTACGTTGCTCATATTGTTTGCTGTACGGTTTGTAGATTAACTGACGTTTGACGTTACCTGGGTACAGTTTCTTCTCATTATTCACGCTAGACATTCGTCCAACATCGCCAAAAAAGTGTACTCATCAACGTCGCTTGTGTTCGAGAAAATGAACATAACTACGAAGCAAAAGGATTTGCACGACGACTATCGTGAAGCGTTCGCGTGGCTGCGTCAAAATACCCCTGAAGAAGCCAAGATTCTTAGCTGGTGGGACTACGGCTATCAAATCACCACGCTGGCCAATCGCACAGTGCTTGTCGACAACAATACGTGGAACAATACGCATATTGCAACCGTCGGACGTATACTCACCTCGCGTGAAGACGACGCTATGCCAATTTTGAGTAGTCTTGACGTGGACTACGTATTTCTGTTGTTCGGAGGAAAAGTCGGTATGCCTGGAGATGACCTGGACAAACTGCCATGGATCGTCAAAATTTCGCAAGGTGTATTTCCTGACGATGTGATCGAGTCCGAGTTTCAGGTAAATGGTCGCTACATTTTCCACGAGAACGCGACTCTCGCGATGACAGAGAGCGTTCTGTACAAGCTCAGTTACTTCGAGTTCAATCAAGTTGAGAGCGCGCCAGCAGAAGAAGGCGGCGATCCTGTTTTTGGCTGGGATATGAATCGGCGATTCTCAATTGCACAGCGCGACATCAAACTACAGCATTTTGAACACGTGTTTACATCCGACGCGTGGATGGTTAGAATTTATCAAGTGACGAAGTCGCGGTAGTCTGCGTGATGTTGCTTGATACTTCGAAGTGCTACTAGGACCTAGTAATAGCTGATTCAACAAATACATTGCTGTGACTTCTACAATTGATGCTCACAATTGGCACCATCAATGGCAACTTGCCATGGGCAAGACAAGGTGTCGTATCAAAAAACAATGCTAAGCGAACATTGTGGTTAAAAATTAAACAAAAGAACAAGCGGCCCACAAAGACGCTGACAAACGGATGCAATGTCTCGCGTCATCCTCGACTTCCGCACGCTCACTCACTCCTGACCCAATCAATCAAATCTACCATTCCTGTCGATCGTCCCCAACTTGCACAACGCAAGACATCCACCCAGTCTATCTTTCTCGCCCTATCGTTTGCCTTCCAGATCCCGCTGGTTGTTTGTCGTTTTTGCCGAGAAACGCTCAACGTACTTCAAATCGTGCTGTTGAGGCACACCCGCGTCAGCTCATACGACTTCGCCCTATCGTTTGCCTTCCAGATCCCGCTGGTCGTCTGTCGTTTTTGCCGAGAAACGCTCAAAGTACTTCAAATCGTGCTGTTGAGGCACACCCGCGTCAGCTCATACGACCAGGAGGACGGTAACAGCTTCGATTGCTGCTGAGGGGACATTCACGTGAGGTCATTGGGTTCTGAGCGCTTTGGTTATGACATCGCCTGCAGCTGGACCCGCGCATCGTTGAGCATCTGCACAACCGACTCACTGTCCGGACGAAGCGCCGGGTCGAACTGCAGACATGCTCGGGCAATACGCAGAATCACATCCGGACAGTCCGGTGCAAAGCTTGGTCGAAGTTCACCCTTAGCAACCTTAATCACAATAGCCATGTCCGGAGCGCCACCAGCGCCGGTCTTGCTGCTCTTCTCCTCGAACGGGATCTCACGGGTGTCCAATTCGCTAAGCACCACACCGAACGAATACACATCCGCCTGTTCGCTGTAGTTGTCACCCAGCATGACTTCTGGTGCCGTCCAACGCACCGTGCCGACACCAGCGGTGAGTGTTTCTTCGTACGTGCGGTTACGACTAAGACCAAAGTCGCTCAACTTGGCCACCATGCTGGAATTCAATAGCACGTTCCGAGACTTGAGATCACGGTGGATAATCTTGGGAGCACGCGAATGCATGTACGCCAGCGCCTCGGCAATGTCAATGGCAATGGAGATCTTCTCCTTCTTCCAGCTCAACTCGATCTTGCGCGTCTCTAGCAACGTGCGAACATCTCCGCCGTCCATGTACTCGGACACGCCTCCCAGGTCCTTCTTGTTGGTCCACGTGCAGCCAATAAAGCGCACGATCTTGGGGTGCGACAGTCTCGACATGGTCTCAATCTCGCGGGAGAACGAAATGGCTTCGTCCTCTCCGTCGATCATGCGCTTGACCGCAACCGGTTGGCCATGGTAATGTCCCAACCACACGACACCGAAGGCTCCGCTCGAGACCTTCCGCGTCAGCAGCACTTCGCTCTCGTCCAGTCGGAATTTGACCAGCTCGGGGAAGCAGTTGTCCGAGTCTGCGCGATTTCCGGCCTGAGAAGCGCCGAGGTTCTGGTTACGTCCCGGGTTGCGCGGGGGAACGGAGCGACGCGGCAAGTTGCCGTTGTGGTTGGCTGAGAAGTCGCCGTTGTTGACGTTGGCGGCGAGGTTGGAGTAGTTGGGCTCTTCGTAGCGGCCGGTTTGGGGCGGACGCGGGTCGTTGCGGGACTTGCTGCTGCTGCACCCCATGTCTGTCGGTTCAGAGAGAGACTGCGGTGGCAACAAGCGTGACAATACTTAGCGCGTGAGCAGCTCTCGAGCAGAGGAGGCGACACGTACGTTGGTGATGTGTTATAATAGCAGGAAGACGCTCTGCTGTCCAAACCGCTGCTGGAGGAATGGGAACTGCGCTGCTCTCGTGTTGAGTGGGCGTTTCGAACTGGCTCCGGCTATAGTGCAGACCAAGGCGAAGGGTACATTTTCTGCGCGATACCTTCGACATTCAATAAGTAGATGTGTTTGTCTTATCCTATTATAGAAGATAACAGGTTCAGGAAGTAAAGAGCAGTAATCGTATGAATCGATATTCAAATACAATAATTCACGCATTGTAAAATAGCGATTATTAAATCATCAAGTATGACGAGAATGTCGGATTTTCTCCAGTATCACGCGACTGGATTTCTACAATTCAAAAAGTAGTGGTGGCTCAAGACGAAATGGTCTCCGCCAGCCGCGCTGTGAGCAATGCTATTGTGTCCCCTCTGTACCGCTCGCGCAGTGTGTAACGAGCCAATTGGTGCGCCTTGGGAGTTACCTCTAACGAGCCATTTTTGCGCGGCAATAATGCGTTGCTATGGCAACCAAAATAGTACTTCGACGAACTTAATAGAGCTTCACCAACGGTCCAGCAAAACGCCTCGTACCAGCAACGGCGTGCTGAAGATACTAAGAGAGGCCTGGCTAAGCTCTGGTAATATTTGTATCGCACAACGTAGCGTAGAGGAGCGTCCTGCATCACAATTTCTCGTTGTGTCGACAAGTCCCCCCTCATCAGCTGGTCCTGCAATTTGGACTACGGAGTCTGTAGTACGGGTTTCAATATGTACTTAAACGTTAGGTGCTCGGTCCGTCGATAAAGACGCGAGAAGCTGCTGACCCCAACGCAGAAACATCTCAGTCACAACAATCCTGGTCTTGTCGAGTTTGGTGGTCTCGTTTTCAATTGAAGTATGCGGTAGGATTTGTGTGCGGGTCTTTGCTGCCACGGTTTTCAATGTTTTGGTGAATACGAGTTGAGGTGCACTCGCGTCGCCGTGTCAAGCAAGCGGTCGTTCGTGTCGTTATGGTCGTGATAATGAGCCAAGTGCATCGTTCCGGAGTGGGTAACCTTCGACCGCTGAAGTCTCCAACGTCCGCTCCAGTCAAGCATAAGCTGGATTGATTCGATTGATCCCCTCCGCACTTGCGACTGCGTTCGTAGGTGAGCTGCACTTAAAACGGTGGTCGGGCGTGGTTGCGGAATGCCTGTCTACAGACGAGTCGCAGGATCTAAACAAGTCGAAAGTATTTTAATTAGAATTGCTCTGCTTTACCATGCTCCATGCATATCTGCGTGCGTCTTCTGTTGGTCGTGTGGAAATTCAAATGCTTCTGTTTATCCACCGAAGGCACCAACGATGTCGTGGTGTTCTTGAACGTTGCCAGCTTTCGCTTGAGTCCGGATGTCGCCAAGACGGTCGACTATTCGACTGCACGGCAGTCTATAAGCATCGCTCTGCTTCGCATAAAGCAAGTGTCAAGCATAGCGTCCAAGCCGAAAACCGCATAGTTTCGCGTGGAACTGCGGAAACTCTCGTGCTGCTCTATGATGGTGTCGCAAAGAGCTCATTTCGTGAACCGCCGTATTGTGCACAGGTCAAGTTGACTACAGTTCGACTGGCGAGATTGCAACGGCTGCCGTCACTTCAACTTTAGGATCATGGGCGGATCGGGAGCGCTAATACGCTACAGCAGTCAGCGCAAGGGCAAAGTGCAGGCGCTGCAGATGATGTATTTCCTAGAAGGTGGACTGCTCATGGTAGCCAATCTGCTCCAGACCGACTCGTGGGTGAACGATGAGCTGCGTACGCATTGCAGTGTGTGTGTCCAGCAATTCCTGCCATTCCGTCGACGACATCACTGCCGAACGTGTGGCGAAGTGGTATGTGGAGGGTGCTCCAGCCAACGCGCTATTCGCCTCACAGACATGAACGTGGAGTGCGAGACTCGCGTCTGCACATTCTGCATGATCCGCGCCACAGACGCATCGATCAAAGCCAACGAAGCCGCCATGAGAGAGACTTTCTCTGAAAATCGACGATTATCCAGTGTATCGGTGCTCAGTCTTGCTGCACCAGAAGTTCGGCGTGGGAGGACGCTGTTGAGTGCAGATTCGGAGCTTACCCTGGGCAGTGTAGTGCAGCTCTGGCCGCAGCCAGTTCCAGCCAACGAAACAGCACGCCTCGAAATGGCGAGACATTCGACGATCCGATCTGCAGAAATCGACCCGACCATGAACCTGCTCGTAAGTATTGTTGCACGAACACTTGAATGTCCAGCGGCATTCATCGGCATTATGGACGATTCGTCTCTCTGGGTCAAAGCTAGTGTGGGTTTAGACGACTCTGCTCGTAAGTATTGTAGCACGAACACTTGAATGTCCAGCGGCATTCATCGGCATCATGGACGATTCGTCTCTCTGGGTCAAAGCTAGTGTGGGTTTAGACGACCGCGTCACGCACATCCCGAGAGACGACTGCGTGTGTGTCCACACACTCCTCCAGGACACGACAATGATAGTCGGAGACACCAGTGCTGACAAGCACTTTCATGCTGGAGATCATACCGTAGGCAGCAGCTCTATGCGTTATTATGCCGGCACACCTGTTCGGGTACGCGGTCATGGCATTGGCGTTGTGTGTGCTCTCGACAAAAAGCCTCACACGCGGACAACGGATGCAATGAAGTCAACACTTGAAGCCGTGGCGAAAATCGTCTCGGAAGTACTGGAACAGCGGATAGCATCAGGTGGCACGATGAGTTCACCTGCTCAAGTAAATGACAGTTATCTGCGACCTCAACCGCATACCGAGGACATGGATCTACACGCTTCGCTGCATGGCTTGAACCTGCTATCTTCATCACGACACAACATGTCCCTACCCGAAGCCAACGGGTACGAAACCCCACGCTCGTCGTTGTACTTACCACAGCAATATGCAGACAGGATCACGCTGGCCATGGACTTCTTCCATCAATTGCAGAGGAGTGATTGGGCTGAGCTAAACACTCCATCAGAAATGAGCAACAACGGCGCCATTCGAACTTTCGAACTCTTCAACCAAGACAAACAGTTCACAAGGAGTATCATGAAGATGTCCGGGAGTTGTTCGGATCTCGTTACACAACTCCTCGACTACGAGGACGCACTTCTGTACCAGCAGCTTTTCTCGCGCGTATCCAGTCGATATATACTGAGCGGACAGACTTGGGAGGACAGCATTATCTTACACCCGTGTTTTGGCACAACAAACGATGAAACTTTACGTGTCGTGACGCACCGACGAGAGTATCCTGACGGGAGCAACGTAGTGGTGGCAATCAATGGTGCTAATCACGAAGAGGTCGTCGAGAAAGACCTCATTTTAGGCTGGTTCATAGCCCCTTGTGATCGTGGAGACGATGAAAACTCCATCAACGTATCGTGCATTACCGCGCAGTTATACGAAAACCAGCCTCACGAAGTAAATCTTAGTCTCGATCTGCTTCGGAGACTTAACCAGAAGCTCGCTATGGCCCGCTTCTTCCACCTCCCTAATGAGGCACCATCACCTATCAAACCGTCTTCACTGCGAGTCCGGATACCTCTCGACAACCAGAAAACCCACGAAGGTGCCGACTCGAACGACAACAACGATGATAGTCACCTGGAGGGAAAGTATCGAAGTGATTCCGGCAACACCACTGGAAGTGACGATTCCACGCAACCTTCATACTCAAGTCGCAGCACCAGCGACACCCCCGAAAGCAATCGAGCTGCACTGGTGGCACTGCACGAATCTGGGCAGGTCTCTCAACTGAACCAGAACGAACAAATGCTACTGGATCTACTGGACAAGACAATCTGCACACAAGAAATCCTAGCACAGCGGCAGAACGAGATGGCGGACATCATTGACACACATGGCAACCAATTGCAACGCATCTCGTCAGCGCTCATGCGAGTGGAATCCATTTTGTTTGAAAAGGAGGTCAAGGCACTGAGAAGAGCAGCCAAAGGTCCCATGAGAATCACAGATATAGCATGATGTAGTCAAGTAAAAGCTAATGGTACGTGTATGATACTTTGTTCAAACTTGTTGCCTTTTTTGCCTTTTTCATCAAGTGCTACTTCAACTTTACTTCAGAGTTACTTCATGTCCTAGTATAGCAACTTCAGTAACGTTACTTTTTCAAGCCACGCCAAAATGCTGGCAGCGAGCAGCCGCAGATGGCTTGGCGCGCGACTTAATACCGCGATACACAGACGCTTTCATCCGTTTTTACGGAGATCATTGACTTCGTCTACATCGTTTCTATCTGATGCTACAATTTCAGCTTCCGACTCCCCCTCCAAGCCTCAATATCCTGGATCCTTCGAAACTCTCGCACGCACTTTTCGACTTCATCTACATCGTTTCTATCTGATGCTACAATTTCAGCTTCTGAATCCCCTTCCAAGCCTCAATATCCTGGATCCTTCGAAACTCTCGCACGCACTTTTGCAGCTATAGAAGTGAGAATTCCCGCGTTTTCAGGGCGAAATTCTCCGCTCTAACGCTCCGTTTATCTACTACAGGAGGTGAAGAACTCGCGTGTTGCCGGCGTTCAGCTGTTGGCGGACGGATATCGCCAATTATTGTCGCTCCCGACGTCTCAGGAACTCTCAAGGGCTTTGTACCTCACGGCGGCGCAGCTGGCACCACCTTACGAAGGCGTGGAGCTTCGATTCGGAGCCAAGAGCTTCGTGAGGTTTTTGAAGCAATTGGAGGCAGAACAAGAAGGAGATTTCGACTCGAAACAGACGCTGGAGAAGCTGTTGCCAACATATCCGGATTACGGACAGGCCACACAGGCGCTGATGGACAGCGGACGCATAGTGGTGCCGACTTTGGAGAGAAGAGATCCACTGACGATTCAGGTAGTGCATGAACAGTTGATGGCAATTGCAAAGGATGAAGGAAGGGGTGGAGTGGCGAGAAAGCAGCAACTTGTCTTGAACCTGTTGCAGCGCTGTAGGTACTGGATGGAGTTGCGGATGCGAAGTTATGCTGTCTTATCATCGCTTGCTTGTGCGTAGGTGTCGTGAGGAGCGGATTTTTCTCGTTCGAATGCTGGCAGTGCGTCATATTACCGACTGTGCGAAGTGATGTTGTTTTCTAACACAATTTTGTATCCCTCAGCATCAAAATCTGCGCATTGGAATGGGTGAAAAGTCGATCCTATCGGGACTTGCTATGGCCAGCATTCCGTCACATGGAGATCCCGCTGCAGAAGATGATACTGCTGCGTCAGCGCAAGAGAAGCAGTGGGTGGATTGTGTCACACTTGCCTACGCGCAGCACCCCAACTACGACGTACTGGCCGAACTCGTGTATGCAAGCCAACACGAAAGAAACATCGCTCGAAGGATTCAATGGATGCACGATGAAGCTCGGCCCACCATAGGTGCACCTGTTCTGACAATGTCTGCTTACCCTGTGTCCAGCGTCGCTGCAGTGCTAGATCGCGTCGATAAATTAGCAGAGCGCACAGCTACTTGCGAGTACAAATACGATGGCGCGCGCGTTCAGGTGCATTTATCACCACCAGGTAGCGCAAGACATGTGGGGCGTATCTTCAGTCGTAACATGGAGGATGTCACAAAAAGATATTCGTCCCTTTTGGACGTGCTGGTAAAACGCCTGGCAGTTCCCGATTCAGCAGTGCAAGGTTTGTCCCCTGTGGACTCCGTCATAGTAGAGGGAGAAGTTGTTGCGTTGGACCGGGAAACAGGCACATTCCTCCCGTTCCAAGTACTACAAACGAAGATTACCACCGATTTTTGTCTGTTTCTATTCGATTTGCTAGCTGTCGACGGCACCAGCCTTTTACAGGTAAGCATTTTTGCTTGAACCTCTGTTATGATATCCTAACTGGTACCGTTGCTGGTTTGTGAAATGACAGCAACCTCTTCGAAATCGGCGAGATACTTTGCACAGCTTGTTTCAAGAAGAGAATGGATATCTGGAGTTTGTCAAACACGTCGACATCAGCTTGGCTTCTAGTGGGAAAAGTGAACATGTGCCTATAATTCGCAATTATCTGGAGCAGGCAGTGGTCAGTGGATGTGAAGGTTTGATGATCAAGACACTAGACGGCGAAGACTCTGAATACAAAGCTGGTCGTCGGTCATACTCGTGGATGAAGCTCAAGCACGACTACTTGTCGGACGCGTTGCCTGCAAGCGCTTCAATGACCAAGAAATCAAGCTCTAGTGGAAATGGCACTTTCCTAGCAGATACGTTGGATCTGGTCCCAATTGGAGCATTTTATGGCAAAGGCCGGCGCGCAGGCGTATTCGGATCATTTCTCATGGCAGCATACAACCCCTCCAGTGGCAAATTCGAGGTAGGCATCATTTGAAACTACGCTTGTATCCGTAAGCTCACTTCTGTTGATGCTGGTGTTTATCCGTGATCCAGACTATAGGAAAGGTTGGTACAGGATTTTCAGACGCACAACTATCGGAAGTGACGATACGTCTTCGAGAGCAAGTTCTCCCGGAGACGGATGTGGTGCCAGAACAGTACCAATCTATCGCAATTCGAAGTCGCCATCCTGATGTATGGCTCTCACCGAAGGAAGTGTGGGAGATTAAAGCCACGCAACTAACGGAATCTTCTTCGTACACATGTGGTGCTGGCGTTCCCGATACGCATGGTGATGACAACACTCCTGCTACCCCCATAAAAGGTTTGGCTCTTCGATTTCCGCGTTTCGTTCAGTATCGACCAGACAAAATGCCTGTGCAAGCAACCGAAAGCGACCAAGTCATGGAACTCTTCAATCAGCAGCAACCCCAAATTCCACAGTAGGTAACCACAGCTAAAGCCGAACAAGTTCACGAAAGAAGGCAATCCTATCCGAGTGATATCACATCAACAGTAAGTCGTGGTTGCTACCATCTTCTACTGAGGCAAGCTGATAACAACGTCTCTGTGTGGCTTGAGCCAGATCTCAAAAGCCTAAAGCATACTAATTCGCTTCGCCTTGAATGGCTGAGTACCCTCCTTGTCTGCGATAGCGCATGTACAGTGTGAAGAGTCCAAACGCACCTGCAAACACGCCCGCAATGCCAAGGCACCACATGAGTATCAGGTTGCCCATTGGGGTGACAAGAGCCTTCTGACGATCCAAGATCGACGGCTTGCGACCAACAAGGAGGTGTGCGGCACCACCGAAATCGCACGTAGCCCCCTCCTTTCTGTGGGTGTGCCAGTATTCGTTGAAAGCCCAATCACAACGTTCCTCGAGCGTATCGAAGCGCTTGTCAAGGTCGATGCAGTCTACAATCTTATCGGGGTTACCGCAAGCAAAGTCAAGACCGTTAATCAGATCTTCACGCAGCACTCCACGCTTGGCAGCACACTTGAAGTAGCCCTTGTCTTCGGCCAAACAGGCCGCGAAAACCCCGTCGCTGTGGTGATAGCGCGACACGTTCTTCGGGAAGACACCCTTGCGCACCAGGTCCAGGAAGTTCCAACGCGATCCAAACTCCGTTTTGAAATTCCAGAAGTACCAGCCGTGACCCACCGCGAAGGCGTTAAGCTTCTTCAGGTTGAGATTACGAGCAAACTCGTGCTCATCCTTCTCATTTTGCTGTCCGAATGTGGTGTTACTGGTAATGGGGCACTTACCAAACGACGGACCAGACTGACCAGTGCCGTAAGGACCTTGAATCGGCTTGGTGACATCTAGTGGGGTGCCAGGGAAGCCCATACCGAGATACGTGCTGTGTACAGGGCAAGGAGTATAACGACACTCCACCTTGGGGAAACCAGGCAGGTTGTCGTTGAAGCCATTTAGCCACATGGCGCAATTGTCCGTGCCGAGAGACCACTCCCCGACGATCACTGGCATCCGTTCGTTCTCCATTTTGGCGATCGTGTACTTCTGTTGACACGCATTGGCGAAGAAGTCAGCCTTCGTGCCTGGGTTGTTCCAAGCCTGGTAGATGTGCGTGTCCAAGGCGATGTCAGGGCATCCACGCATGAACTTGGACCAGTATTGGACCCCGAAGCGGAACGAGTCGTGCAGCACGAACTTCCAGTGTGGAGCGCGAGCTTTCACTCGTTTGTAGGACCTCCAGTAGTAATCCTTCAAGAAGTCGATGGGTGTGAGTTCCCACGGCTCGTTCACCGGCTCGAGTCCAATGATCGCGGGGTGCTCCGCATATCGATTCACTAGCGCCGTGACCGTATAGAGCGAGTGGTTCAAGTGTTCATAGTTGAGCGAGTTGTACGAGTTGGTACTGAGATTGAACTCGCCAGCCCAACCAGCCGACCGCAGTGGCCAATGTTCGAACGTGGTCGTGCCAACGGGTTGCGTACTGCCAATGGACGTCCACTTGATCCCCGACGACATGCCGCTGTTGTCAAAGCCGTTCTGCGACCCGATGAGGCCGTGGATGTCCAGCAACAGCTCAATGTTGTACTGCGCAGCCAAGTCCGCCACTCGGTCAAGCTCCTTCACCGCGCCGTCTGTGCAGCCGATGTACGGCTCGTACGGATTGAACATCCAGTCGCCCACCGGCACTCGGAGCGAGTTGACGCCTGCTTCGGCCATCTCCTTCATGTCGGCCTCTGTAACCCACGTGGCCCAATGGATGCGCAGTTGGCGGTTGGCCTCCTCCTTGCCCAGTGCCGTGCAGAAGGTGTACGTGTCCATCGCAGTCTTCTCGGGGGCCTCGTCCCCGTAGCGCTGCTGCGTGTTGAGGAACTGGTAGAAGAGACTGGGCGTGATCCACGGCTCCAGCACGAGCCAGCCGCCCAGATTGGCGCCGCGCACTTGGTGGTTGAACGGCGTCGCGTGTCTGTCGCTGGAGCACGTTTGATTCTCGTCGTTGGGTTGGAAGTTCTCCAGGAAATTCTGGTGGTTGCTCGTGGTGCGGGCGAACGCCTCGGCCTCGTTCTCCCAGAGCCACTTGGCGTCGTGCACGTCTTCAGCGACGACTGCAGCCACCAGCGTCGCAACTTGGACGAGCGTCTGGAGCTGCATGGCGAGGTATCTTTCGCTTCTGGAGTTCTGGTGGGACTTGCGCTGTAGACGTCAGATTGCGAACTGAGACGTTTGTGTCGACGAGAGGATACGAAGATTTGAGTTGTCAAATGAAGTAGCAAGATTGGAACTTGAAGAGAGGATGCAGCCACAAGGATCGTGAAATCATACAACTGAGGAATTACCGCAAAGGTGACAGGCTTGAGTCAAAATTCACAGCGATTCGTACACATGTGGCGAATTTGCTGTCGTAGGTTTAAGCTCCATGCTACCATTTTCTCGTGTGCTAGGTTGCCTTATACAGGTCTAAGACGTATCTACCTTGTACCCAATGAGTTCTTGTCATAATGATGGCGTGGTTTCCATGAAGTATCGCGGAAGAGAGCAATACAAAAAGGACGCGAAGGCATGTTTATAGAGTACCCTAAGATAGGGTACTCTAAGATAGGGTACTCTATTAGTGGGACTCTAATATGATAAATCTTACATGTCAAGGAGCTAGCCTTTGTCAAAGGACCGTTCTCGAAGGAACCGAAGATGTCCTCGTGGGTTACGTAGCGTTAAGTACCTGGCAGTAGAACAATGTCGGAAATGTGGCTTTGTTGATGATTCGAGACTGGCACTGTGCCAATGCTGATGTGCCAATGGTACATCAACACTCAGTTCCGGCCTGCGTGGGATAAAGATCATGGTAATGACGGCGATAGTAAATACTCGGACTGCATCAACACGCTCAATGCTTTAGACGAGTTCTGGGTTCGGGATTCTACGTTAGTTAGTACTGTTATTAATACCCATGGGTATTTCCTGTTCCTTCCTATCTCTCCCACCTTCATGTTCGCCCTTGAGCGTAATTGCTTACCCCAAGTGCCCATTGGCTTGCCACTGCCGAGATGCCAAGACGCGAGGGTTGCTGCTTGAAATAGTCGTCAATGGCGAGGTTGAAGCAAAACCGTTACGCTGCCACGTCAGCCGTTATCAGATCCGTCTGCCTCGAGCCAATCACCGGTCGTGTCCGATTGAATCAATTCAGAATTCTGCGTCCACCCCACGTTGCGTTGCATCGGCATCCTCGACGTCTTCGTGTCTCTGGCGACTTCAAGCGCATTTGCTCTGCTCTATCGATCAGTCCCGAGTTTGCTCCGTCCCGAGAAGGTCCACAGCTCCAGTCTCTCGCCCTCGAACCGCCGAAACATGCGTCTCCAAGCGATCCGCAGTCTGTTGCAGTCGAACGCCGCCGTCTCGAGCGCCTTGAGGCCGCGGGGAGCGCGCGGGTTCGCGTCCGCTCTGGTCGACAAGCAGCTAGACATCGAACGCGTCGCGAAAGTGGCGGAGCTGGCCCAAGAACAAGCCGTGCGCGTGACTTTCGAGGACGGCGCCACCGCCAAGTTCCATAAGCTCTGGCTGCGCGACCACTGCCGCTGTGAGCGCTGCATGCACCCGGACACCCGTCAGCGCCAACTGGACACTGCGTCCATCCCGATGGACACGCCGTTCCACCGCCTTCAAGTCACAGACGATGGCAACGTGGCCATCAATTGGGACGCCCCCGTGAGGGGAACGACGTGCACAGCCAGCGAGTTCGACGCGCAGTGGCTGCGGGACCACGCGTACGCGCTGGAAGGCGGCAATAAGGAAGACATAGAGACGGCGCCATACCCGAAGTCGTACAGACAGCAGCGGCTGGCGACGAAGGAACTGTGGGCTGGCGCCGACTTTCAGCTACCCACGCATACCTACAACGCGTGCGTGGACGACATCGAGCCGCTCATGCGCGATCTGTACGCCTACGGTCTTGTACGTGTGTCAAGTACGCCCAATACGATGGAAGCCACGGAGAAGTTCTCCAGAAAGATCGGCTTTGTGATGCGTACGATCTACGGGACGATGTGGACGACGAACCCGACTAACGACGATGAGGGATACAACGACACTGCATCTACGAACCTGGAGCTGCTGCACCACACTGACGGCACGTACATTCGCGACCCGCCTGGACTGCAGATCTTCAACTGTGCAGCACAGGCAGGCGAAGGAGGAGAGAGTCGCTATGTGGACTCGTTTCACGTGGTCGAGACGCTGAGGAAAGAACACCCAGAGGCATTCCGTCTGCTCAGCACGACGCCGCTGCCTTACTTCACTGTAGACAACGACGCCCATCTAGCAACGATGGAGCCACTCATTCGCGTGGACTACGCTGGAAACGTCGTGCAGTTCCGTCACAATGACTATGACCGCGCTCCGCTGACACATTTGAGCTTCGAAGAGGTGGGTGCGTTCTACGATGCTCACCGCAAGCTGCTGGAGATCATGCGCCGCCCGGAAATGGAGTTCTGCACGAAGCTTCAGGTGGGAGACATGCTGGTGGTAGACAACCACCGCGTGATGCATGGTCGCCATGCCTTCCAGGGAGGGGATAGAGCACTCATCGGCTGCTACATTGGTCAAACGGAGTATGAGAGCCGCCTACGCGTGCTTGGCATCATTTGAGTGTAGTGAAGTTTCTTTTTGATGAATACTACTACGTAGTACGTCTGTCGTAGTTGGTATGTGCAATTTAAAGCACTGCAGCTAGATAAGTCTAACAGGAAGTTGCGAAGTTTTATCAGTTGAAGTGACTACAAGATTACATTATTCACAGACTAAACTATAGGAGAGGCGAGCACACCTCTATTCACACGCTCTTTCCCCGCCCGCTATCACTATCATCCGTTCCTTGGGTATGACCAGTGTCATCGAAATTCCTACTGTCAAGCGTCGGTGGAGCAATGACCGAGTCGTTTCCCCTGCCATGGGCACGTACCAATTGCCGACGCCGCTCTTCAGCAAGTTCAATCTCCAATAACTGCACGATGTCTTCGAAGTTCGGACGTCGCAGCGGATTGTCATGCCAGCAACGCTTCATAATTTTGGCAAACAACCGAGGGCAGGTCCGCCGGATGGGCGGTCGTACCCCACTCAACACTGCCTCTGCCACCGCCAACACGCTTCCAGGAATATCTGCGTACGGTACTGCACACGTATACAACTGCCAGCAAATGATGCCGAAGCTGTAAACATCGATCTTGACCGAATACTCCGACGTTGCTTCGTCCTTCAGCACCTCCGGCGCAGCCCAACATGCACTGCCGATGTTAGTCGTCATTTGAACAGTGACATCGGCTGACGGGAAGAAATTAGGTCGCGGAGCTACCACATCACGAGTGCGCAGCAATCGAGACTCACCAAAGTCCGCAACCTTTAATATCTCCTGCTCGGAATCGAAGATGCAATTCAGCGGCTTCAAATCGCGATGCACAATAGGAACAGGCAAACCGTGTAAGAAGCGCATACCTACAGCAATCATATGCGCATATCGCAGTCCACGTTCGTACGAAAACGGCGTGTTTCGGTTCGCATCGATCAGGTCTTGGAGCGTACCACCACCAAGATACTCGTACACGATGTAGAGATTGATACCGCTGGTATAACAACCGTAGGTCATCATCACGCACGGGTGCACTAACTTGGAAGACAGGTAGGCTTCCTCTTTAATATGTTCGAAACTCTCCATCTGCGCGTGCTTGAATGTCTTGACAGCGACCTCAATCGATCGTGATACAGATCCGTCCACGTATCCTCCTTGTCGCCATCTTGCCTTAAGCACAATGGCAAATGTACCTTCGCCAACGATGTTTACCGGGTCATCGAACTCGATACTATTCGGATCAATAGCTTTTAGCGATAAACCAAAGTCAAATGCCTTCCTACAACGATGAAAATTCGTGAAAGTGATCGCAGCAGTGCATACCCCCAAAACATCAAATATGGACTGCATCACAAATGACGCGATGGTTGGAACATTCGACGAATCAGCCACTTTCAGAGCCGTCAAGATAATGAGACTTCCCCAGCAAACAAAGAAGACGATCAGATATGACCGTGCAACCTTGTTGAGTCGACCAGTTGCAGATGTCGGGTAGGATTCACCGATAGTGCGCTTAAAACGCACGTAAAAGATGAAGTTGAAGCCGAATGCCAACAATGGGTAGTACACGTACAGAATAAGACGGCAAGTCGGGTAGAGGCACGGAGAGAATGTGTCCTCGTCCAGAACCTCCTCTTCGGTTTTTGATGACGACTCAGAGTCGGATTCGTCCTCATAATAATCATACGTATCCCCAGACCGATAACCAACGAGAGCCAACGTGACTGCAGCCACCACCGAGAGCAATAACACATTCATCGTGTATCTACGATATCGGCGCTTGGCGCTCTGTGAATCCAATAACACGTCTGCGTACGACACCACCGATCGATACATGTTGAACGCGATGGCACACGTGAACGAGATCTGCGCAAAATTAAAGAAACACTCAAACATACAGAAGAAGAGGTATGCCATATCTGTCAAGGTCGACGTCTCCAACATCACACGCAGCAAAGACGTGATCCAGTAACCACATTGCACACAACTCAGCTCCAGCACGAATGGATGTGAGTATGTGCGGAAACTCCGGAACGTCACGTGCATGATCACGACGACGAGTGACATCCACAGCGACAACACCATCAGGATGCAGTGGATATATGTGTACGTGTCTGTATACAAACTTCTGGAGTCGGATTCTGAGGAGTCTGACCCTGACGAAGACCATGAAGACTCATCGCTGGAATCTGCAGATGACGATCCACCTACCGGTAGTATCGTCCCCGAACTTGTCATGCTCAAATCTGCCTCCGACCCAATGCTGCCAGAAGTGGGCACCCAGACGCTTCCACTGCCGCTGCTGCTACTAGATGTTGTTGTGTTGGTTGTGTTAGTACTGCTGTTAAGCGAGTTGGTCTGAATCTCCACGCCCACGCGGGCAATCAATACTGCTGCTACCACGAACGCTGTCAACGTGACGCCAATGCACGCAATGAAGATGCACATCTTCTTGCGTGCTCTAGCTCGGTGCTGATTCTTCTCCAGCAATCGAGCGCGCATGGCCTCAATTTTCATGCGTCGTCTCAGTCTCCTCCTGTTCCTGTCCTCCTCGTCACTCACTGAGCTGGGAGCGAACGGGCCGTCGTCCAGTACGTCGTCGTACGGTCCTGGACTGGAGCCGCTGCTTAGTCCTGGCACGCCGGTCGTGAGATGCGGTTGTGTGTGATTGTCCATGTCCACGTGATGTTCGTCCTGTGCGTCTCCATTGGGAGTAAAGTGTGCCATGTACGCAGGCGAGTCCGAGTCTCTGTCATCTCTCGTGTTTGACGCTGTGGCTGTGGTCGGTTCCTGTGTCTTGTCCTTCTCTTCCCGTCGTCTTCTGGACACTCGTTCGCTGCTTTTCTTGCTACTGTTGCTGCTGTTGTCGTCCACCGAGAACTGCGGATTGCTGGTGGAATATCTGTCTTTGGAGCTCATGGACGACGCGTAGGACTCGAGGATGCTGCGCACGTACAGCTCCTGCTCCACATTCTCTCGACTGCCTGCGCGTCGCCTCTTGGGCCGCATCGTCACGCGCTTCCACCACCGGACGCCTCGACTGGAGCTGCTGCTCGTGCTACTGCTGCTTGTCATCTCGCTGGCCGTGCTGGCGTTGCTGTTGGCCGACATGTCCAAGCTCAGCGGCAACTCCGGCACCACCGACGATTCGGACGAGCCCGTGGGGAAGTCGCTGGTGCGCGCCTCCAGCAGCGGCGGCTTCCTGCGCTTGTCACTCAACGCGATGGAGGCCATGGGGCATGTGCAAGCGGCGTGGAAGGCGAGATGCACGACCCCCGAGCGGCCTTCGACGCGCACAGAGCTGGTTATTGAGGCGGAGCTGCCTTCCCGTTCTTGTCTTTCCGCGGGCGGCGACGACTTTGTGCGGGTACGTAGTCTGACAGGTTGATAGAAAGATAAAGGTCAAATAGGTACTTCGAAGTAGTTATCAGATGAAATTCGGATAAGAATATAGAGATTATTCATTATTGGTTTCTTAACGCACCATCTGCAAAAAACGAAACAGAGAGAGGTGCAGCTACATGGCGAGTATAGTAAATGCAAGTGAAACGCGTGTAGTGTGCCGCACACGAACGAACGGTTTGATTATGTTGCTGCTAAAGACTGGACACGTAAAGAAGGCCAGTAACTCGGAGAGGAGCAACTTGGCGAGGTGAGTTCCGACGCACCACCTGGAGCAAATTGTGCCCGCACGACCAGAGCTCGACCAACAATGGGGTTCGCTCGCAATGTGGCGCTTGGAGGACGCCTAAGTGGACACAAGTCCACCTGGGTATTAATAGCAAAGTCCGGTGGTGGATTGGTTGGAGAAGTACAGTTAGAGCTCACGTACTAAGGAAGGGGTCATCTAGCGTGTTTATAAACTATAGTAATCTAAGAATACTCATTGTCACTTTTGCTATGATCTGCATATTTTTTATGAAAAAATAGCTCGACTTAACTTCGAAGTAAATCGTTACCAAAGTCCGGTGGTGGATTGGTTGGAGAAGTACAGTTAGAGATCACGTACTAAGGAAGGGGTCATCTAGCGTGTTTATAAACTATAATAATCTAAGAATACTCATTGTCACTTTTGCTATGATCTGCAATTTTTTATGAAAAAATAGCTCGACTTAACTTCGAAGTAAATCGTTACCAAGCTTCTCTAATATATAGGGAAATCAAACAATTTTTCCATACCCTTAAATCCTCTATGCTATGCGAAACTTATTCGATTTCCGTAATTTTGGGGGCAAAATAGTTAACTATTTTGCCTTAAAATCGCCTGAAACAACAAAGAATGGGGCGTTAGGTTATATATCTTAGTCGTTCTATAGTTGTAATTATGAATCTGGAAGTGACATGGTTAGGCTCGAAGTAATATGCTGCTACTGAGGTAGCGCAATGATACCATAACACTCGCAATGAGAACCGACCGTAGTGTAAACTTATGTTCCAGGATGTCGTTTGAAAGTTACCTGTGTTAATCTATGTGCGGCTGTTCCATACAGCTATAGCTGTCTTCTCGGGAAAAATTAAACTGCTACAGTGGAGTTGAAATAATACATGCATATCAGGTAATTATAATACAAAATGGGTAATAAGAGTATGAAATCGATTTTCATAGAAAACTTTTCATCCTAGAGTAGTTACCTTGAAGCGTGTTGATGGAATGAGCATTGACATCGAGGAGCTCGAGATTCAGCAGTGCTGAATGTCATCATGCTGATTCAGCATGATG
>NBNE01000417.1:0-23540 GCA_002215365.1 Phytophthora megakarya
TACAGAAGAAAGAGGACTTTGGCCGAATATTAAGAGTTGGTTCAAGTCGACGTACTGGGCTTATTCTGGTACTACCCAGGCAGAAGTTAAGACGAAATTGGGACTCACGGGATTAACAGAAGCTGCTATGAAGACCAATCCAAAGCACAGGACGTATAAGCATTTCCTATATAAGGTTGAGGGGCTCCAGTTGGACGATTTGGTTTTACGCAAAGTCTATACTCCGTCTTCGTTCTGGAGAATTTTGAAGCTGGACCAATTATCTAACCAGTATAGAACAAGTGAGCTGAAACTGTTTAAGCGCTTTTTAACCAGGTATGAGAGGCAAGTGTACAGAGGTCACAATAGATACAACGAGCATTTCGGTACAGTGGAAGCCCAGAAGATATTGTACGTGAAGTTGTGGGCGAACGCTAAAAGAGGAGAATCCTATGTGAAGAGAATGTTGGACATTGATCACGGTACAAGGCACTACTCGCATGCGTACCATGGATCGGTCACACGGTGGAAACCCGAAAAAGTGATCAAGACTCATCCGAACTACAAGTACCTTGACCAATTCAGAAAGTTGAGGAATCCATGGTGACTTTCCTGCCAAGCTTTAATTTGACTAGTAATAGGCCTAGTAAGGCCTATCACGACCCAAACACTTGAGCGAAGTAATGAAGAAAAACATCTTTTTGTCGAAATTTGTTTTGGTCAATATTCATGTAGCTATTGAAAACTAATCTATATTGTCGTAATGAATCTTATCAAACATTAATCAACGTATTCCTGCAGTTGCGATAAAACACGTTCAATATTTCAATAGTAGATTATTGATATGTTGTACAGTATATGTATTTAGTATGATGCACACTATGTATACTGTCTACCATGAATACACCAGACTTTTCAGTACCTTTCTGCTGACACTGCTTATTTCATCGATTTTACGAATATCGGAAATGATGATAACACCATATATGTAGTTACAATTTGTAACTTACAAATATACACAATTTAGTCGGTACCCAAACATAAACACAGAACAGGAGCGTGATTGTAAATTTAGTGTTGAGCAGTACGTGTGAATTGTATGCACGATGAAAGTTATACATGTAGGTATAACGTCGCTATTTTTTGCCGTTCATCAACGCTCATCCTTGATGCACGCAGGAACGAGCAAGGTTTTGTGATGAGCGGTAGTGATGTACGGTATAAGCGCGTGTTCATCACCAATGAACGATGATGTACTGTGAACGCCACCTGTGGAGAAGAGCATGTTTGTCTTTTTTACAAAACACTACAAATCATAACTAGCTCTCGCGTTTCTGATTCTTGCAACTACCTCGATCGGGCATTGAGATTCGCTGACGCACATCCTCGAATGAAGATACCATTATAATAGGTGGTTCGCCACGGTGGCCTTCAACAGTGAATAGCAGTGTCTAGATTTTTTATGGTGTCAGCCCAAAATACGCACCGTATATAGTAACTTGGTAACCAGCGAACACATCATATACGTGTTATCATACCGTTAGAATTGTGATAGCCAATATCGATGTGCGGTAGTATTGTATCGTGATTGTGACGGCCTGTCTTGGTCTTCAATCAAGCCTTAAAAGCATAAACATTTTATTCTCCGAAGTACATCAGCTTTTATAACTGATGTACTGTACTGAACGTGTTGAAGTTTCCACCATACTTCATACATCTCTCGCCACTCCTAACGAAATGGAAATACATACGGTCAAATGCGTGAAAACCTCACGATAAACAGCAGTTATATCTAGCAACTTGCACTGGCGCACTGCACTGTTCATCTCCAAGAAGACCATGTATTGACGACGTCAAGGTAGCAATCTATATAGAATACATCTATATACTCTTCTAGTATCTCTTACATCTTTCGTTCCCGCTGCTTCACCTGAAGGTTGTGATTAGTTCTATCACCATTGCTTCTTTTTCCTATCCTTGCACAACACTTCTACGGACATCCTGTTGGCGGTTCTAAACGTGAAGAACAGACGGTTCTCTTTGTAATGGTATCCTGTACTTATTGATGTCTCATATATAAGAAATTTGAGTGTTTCAAAGCCTCTATCTGGTGGATACTAAGAGATTTCGTGCAAGCGTTGAATTTTTGGGAGTCTAGATATTTGTATTCACTTCGTCTGCTCGCAGTCATATGGTCGAACTTTGGCCAATGGACATCTACAATGTCATGTAGATTTTCTGTTTGATACTAACAAATGCGCCGTACAATTTGAATGTCAATGCCTTATGATATCTCGCTCCATACAATCGAAGGAGAGTACTCCAACATACGGATATTTTGTTGTCTGGTTAACGGTATAAATCTGATGAATGGTATTGTCATCGAAAACATCATTCGTAAATTTGCTCGGGGGATTGCAAGTCGAATAACCTCATTTGTATACTTCGTAGTTCCAAGAATCGATCACCTTATGCGCGCCACCTACATCCTAGCTGCGATGATTGTGGTCACACACCACGCCAGCACTGCGTCCCACACGACAATGGACAACAAGCTTATGATCGACAGTGTGGACTCGAGTCCTATCGCTGGTGGAGGGCGCCAACTTGACGGAGCTAACCAATATTCTGAGGACAACGAAGAAGAAGGGAGACTCACGAGAAGTCTTAGTACTTTCGGGTTTGGGAATTGGCTCCAGAATCAAGGTATAAAGTGGAGCTCTTGGCAAAAGGCGGAGAAAGCAGCAAGTGAGATCAGGAGAGCAGTCCGACTGAGAGAGAATATCAAGAAATCTGGACATACGCTTTAGATGTATTGCCCGAAAATGGCCATGTTCAGCAGCACTCGATGTTGATCAGAAAATTCTCACGATTCGTTTTCCACATTTCAGCTAGACCAGTCGTTTGACTTTTAGTATAGTGAAATTTAGTTTTACAATCAATCAATGATTGAAAAGGAAAACGTCTTTGATGGGCCCAGTCTTCAGACGACACTCTGGTGTGGGGTTGCTTGAGATCTTCTACTCATTGACTTTCATTCTTTTTTAAATTGAAGCAACCACGGTACAAGTGATTTAATGCTACATGTATGTAGTGTGTGGCACAGCCAACAGGCTATCCTCAGACTATCTACAATCAAGAACACCATCCTGACATGCATTTAGTCTATCAAGGTGAAGTTGCAGCGGCAACCCTGGTACTAGACTCTCAAGGCTGGGCTCGACAAGAGCCCAATGCAGTTGAGTGGAGCGTAGGAAGTAGAAGTCTAGTCGTAGGAAGCTCACTTCTAAACTTGCAATCAAACCAGCAACAACATTCAAGTATTGGAAACTACCACAAAGTATACTTTAGTCCTTAGGGACAGCAGGCATGACAACGAACACGCATCAGTACGAAGCTGATGGCGATGTGGCGATGAAGTCAGTTGGTCAACCGGTGTTTGAATTTATCCAAGCACCCACTGGAGCCACAGTGGGCTGGTTATAATGAAAGCAAGTATGAAGAGACAATCCGGCAACGCTGCCTTGAGAGTAAGGAGCAAACGGAAGGAGAAATGAAACCGATGAAGGCTACTATTGACCGGAAACTACTAGAAGTGGTTTGCCTCTACGAGCTTCGGAAAGCCGTCGACGATGTCAGTAATGATTTGATTGTTCTGCTGATTAAGCAAAGGATCGGCGCAGTGATGAATGAGCAAATCCCAGATTTGGATGAGCTTTTCAAGAAGAAGTTGAAGATCAATTTGCCAGAAGATGACATCGACGCACAAGTGCTAAAATCTGGATTTTTCCACCATCATCGAGAACCAAGGATTTGGGAAAATACTCGGTGTCGGTAATCCTGATGCAGCAGGGTTTGCAGATTGCATGAAGTTACGATGTACCATTTTGATTGGAAACCTCGAGCCTCGGATGGTTCGCGCTGACGTGAAGCTCCATTGTAAGTATGAGTGCAGGGAGGAAAAAGGAATGATTTCATGCTATTCAATATCATCAAGGAGAAGGCAAGAGCGCAACATAAGTGCCATCTCATGGCCATGGAGCAGAAGTTCAAGTCGGCTCCAAGTCGAAAGAATGACCCTGTGGAAATGAAGAGCAAGCCCGGAGGTATGACCACACGTACATGAAGGGAGCGAGATGCTGGCACAAAATTGCGAGACCAGTTGGTCTTGCTGCCAGAATTGAGTGAATTGCATCCAGAATGTAACATCGATCAGGTCGATGTGGGAGTCCCAGGTGAGACCTCTCCGAAGATGAATCAAGGATGCGTGCAATCCTGAAACGCCATAGAAAGGTTTTCCGGGGTGATGAAATGCCGCACCTGCTCCCGCCAGAGGCGTGGTTTGTGACCTCGATGTAGGAGACAACAAACCCATCGCGTTGCGCCCAAGATCGATTGGACCACTCGTTGCAGTCAAGGTATAAGAACCCCTCAAGAAATTGCTCGAGAACAAGCTGATTGAACATTCAGAATCGCAATGGGCATCTCCCATCATGATCGTGCTTAAGAAAATGGGGTGGACATCGGGATTTGTATCGACTATCGACTTGTGAATAATTTCTTCCAGCTGCCTAGCTACCCGTTATCTCTCGTCGACGACCTGCGAATTGGTTTTGAGAAAGCACTGTCGTTCGTGAGCCTGAATATGGCCAGCGGTTTCTGGGCAATTAAGATGACCGAAAGAGTCAAGTTGATTGCACCTTTCGTATGTCCATTTCGACAATTCCAGTGGATTCGAATGCGGTTTGGTCTACAAAATGCACTTCTAATTTACCAGCAAGTGATCAACAATTGGCTGTGGGGATTCGTGCGTCTTCCACCAGAAGCGGAGGCGGAAGTAGACCAAGAAGTTTTGAATTACCTGAATCTGGACGCCCAGGATGATGGACCTCCAGGGTATAGCACTCCAGGGTGTACAGGTTGTGAAGACGACCATACTTCTCGGTCGTTACCGACCCTGGCGGACCAGATTACAGTGTTCAAGAGGAACATCCCTGCTCCGACGCAGATGTCACCTGTCTTAGGTCGCAGCTCTTATATCGATGATATCGCACATGGCGCACCGACTTGGGATGCATTGTGTGCTGATCTGGATGCCTTGTTATACAGGCTGCGGTATTGGAATATCTCAGTGAGTCTGCCGAAGAGCGAGTTCGGGAAACTGACCATTCCGTGTCTGTCGCATGAGATTAGCGCTGAAGGAATCAGGGCACCACCGAAGATCGCCAAGGGTGTTCAGGATTTATCGTTCCCAACTACAATGAAGGGAGTGCGATCTTTCTTGGGCAGCCTGAATTACTATCATAAATTCATCGAAGACTACCCCGTAATCGCAGCCTCCCTGTATGAACTCTCGAATGACTAAGTGCGTTCAGGACGAGATCTATCCAGGGTAAAACAGGCGGTTGAAATCCTGAAACACAATATCGTGTCGACCCCAGTATTGAAGCATCCTGATAGGACCATACCGTTTGTCATTATACCCCATGCAAATCGATGGGCTGCCTGTGCGGTCCTGGGTCAAGCACATGACGGTTTGATCCAGCCAGTGCGTTTTACGGGGCGTGTTCTCCACCAAGCGGAGTTGAGATACCACATTGCAGAAAAGAAATTCATCGACGTTTTGAGAGTACCGCGGGTGTTCAGAACACTCATTCAGGGTTGCCCTCTCATCGTGGATAGTAGACACTCAGTCCTGAAGTGGATCATGAAATCCAAGACGGCAGACGGGAGATGCGTACCCTGGGTTGGCAATGGAATTTGGACGTCAGGAAGATCCAGCGAGACGAACACAGACTAGCTGCCATCCTGCGTGCCGGCATCACACCACGGGAGCATCTAGACGAAGTCGACGAGCTCATTCCTGCCAAGGGGTGTGCAAAACCGCCACCGATAATCAGCGTGGAGATGTTGAAAGATTCTTTCGAGGGCATCGTTCTAAGCTTTGATGGTGCCGCCAAGACGTCATCCCGGCAAGGTAGTTGTGGATGTATTTTGTGAAAACTCCCCGGATGGAAAAACCTAGATGCACAGGGTTTCATCCTGGATGACGTCACTGTGAATGACGCCGAGTACTGCGGGCTGCTGAATGGTTTAATCATGGCGCAGGCCAGGGGCGTTAGAGACTGATCGCTGTGGGAGACTCACGCATTGTCATCCAGCAAGTACAGGGTCGGATTAACTGTAATCAGCCTAATTCGCAAAGGAGATTGACCAGTTGTGAAGCATTGAAGGCAAAGTTCGATTTGGTGAGACTGGTACACGTCAAGCGGGACTTCAATCAGACAGCGGACTTCCTGACTTCCAGGACACTGTTGCTCGGAAGATCCTGGAGTGTCCAGGAAGACGGAGAACGTCAACACATGGAACGAGTGTCCAAGATTCAAGAGAAGTTGATGAAGTCAGCCGAGGGTCACGTGGTGACCGGTCATTCAGGATCGGTCGTCCCCCAGGAAGAAGAAGGCCGTTCAGACATTCCTGGATGCCCCTCTGCCCTGGATGTCATGGCAGCTCCACTGCCACGTGCAGCCAAAATCTTGGTTGCTGTGACACGAGCTAGTGTCCGAGACCAACGGTGTCATCTGAACCTCTCGATCCTTCGGATAATCAACGAGAGAGGTGGTGGCGAATTAAGGTACACCAAGAGCAAGATGAATATCGGTGTGATTTGAGAGATTTCCTGAACGAGAAGTCGATCGTTTCACGTTACACTGACTGCGGAAGATCGCTAAGGTCGCAGGCCTGTTTGCTCTGGACGCCCGTGGAGTGCTGTATCGATGGGCCCAGTCCACCCGAGGCAGACCCCGAGATGCCCAGGATGAATTACGACTGGTAGTACCAGTCACTCTGAGAGAAGATATTCTGCACTATGCTCATGAAGATTTTCAGGGGGGACACCAGGGCATCAAACGGACTCATGAAAAGTTTACTGACCCGGGATGTATGCCGACGTGGAACGGCGCGTAAAAGAGTGTGTGGATTGTGCGAGTGGTAAGGGACATCCGTCCAACCCAGGCCCATCACCTGGAAACATCGAACCAAGATGACCATTTGAGGTGGTCCCGATGGATTTCATGACACACCTGCCGAAGTCAGAGCGAGGAAATACTTTCCTGCTCTTATTCCAAGATATGTTTTCAGGATTCGTGATGTGTAAACCGATGTCCTCCACGGCGGCCCAAGATGTAGCCGAATCATATGAGGAACAGGTGTTCAGGATGTTTGGCGCTTTAGAAATAATCCGCCACGATCAAGACCCAAGGTTCATGAGTGAAGTTTTCACCCGATTCAGGGAACCCCTAGGCAGCCGTCAAAGATCCACCTTGAGGTACCAACCCAAGGCCAATGGACAACAAGAACGTTCTGTTCAGACTGTTATCCAGGCCGTGCGAGCGTATGTTGCCGAGGCAGATCAGTCAGATTGGGATGATCATGCCGAGCGGTTGATGTTCGCCCTGAACACAGCTTTTGACGCGACCCGCCTGGATACACCATTATATCTCGTCCATTGTTGGGATGCTCAAGGCACCGTACCTTCCATGCTAGGACCTAAGCCGCCCAGCCTTCCAGAACGGACTGCGTACGAATGGAGAAGGAAGTTTCAGCGGGACTATAGTTATGCACGAGCATGTGCTAAGGACTTACAGAAGAAGGCAAAGCGCCTGAGATCAGAAGCTCAGACCCAGAAGAGGAGAGATCTTTCAGAGCGTTTGAAATCTGGATTCGAAAGGGGCGACGCAATGTGGTTGTATATACCCAAAGTACAACCAGGGTTGAGTCGCACGTTGGAACACCTGTGGCGTGGTCTTTTCAGAATTGACGAAGTACACGATGATTTCAGGGTGAAGTTGAAGATTGACGGACCTGGATATCGTGTGAACCCTTGGGTGCATGTGAGTCGTCTGAAGCCCCGGGCACTCTACCCGAGGAGACCTATTGATGAAATCACCCTGGACGAAAATGATGACCTGGATGCAGAATTGTTGTCCGAAGATAGTTGGGAAGCAAACAACCAGGATGGTGAGTACGAAGTGGAAGGAGGCCTGGGTCTCCGATGAACTAAACGCACCCACACAATCAGAAGGACTAGAGATTACCTTGTCAAGTGGAAGGAATACGTCGATCCGGAATGGATACCACTGTAGCAACTCAACTGTGGAGCCCTGTTGTACGAATTCAACCAAGGCGCCAGAGCCAGAGCACGCTTCAGGGCGATGCAGGCTGGTGATGACCATCCCCAAATTTAGCTGTGCTCATCTATCAATCCTGGATGGCCCACTGATTCAGACCCAGATTGATGAATCCTGTGAACCGTCTCGAATTTGTGGATATTTTCGACTGTGGAGTGTTTTCTTGAATTACCTATGTTCCTGGATGGCTTTTTATGACTGAACCCTGGATGGTGAGTCAATATTCAACATGATTCTGAGATAAATTCCAAATTTATAAGTAAGCGAACATGACCAAGACAAGGTGGAAATGCCATGTATTAGAATGCATTGGTTTAGCCCTACGACAACTCAAGCCACTGTGATAAAATACGAAATGGAGCATGTCAATCATATGTGAGCGAAGCTAGGTTATCTCGACGAGCTTTCTCAGCAAGGAGACTCACCGACACTGACTTGGGAATATGTTCCACCAGCTCTTCATCACTTGTTGCAGTGCCCCGCTGCACTCATGCTGGCTCGCGACGATCCAGGATCTCGAGCTGCTCTGTCAGCGAATATGGGCTGCCACGGCTGTTGAGCGATCTTGAATTCATGAAAATCCAATAGCAAGGCTTCGACGGTAACGACCGGTATGCTGCCTCCCAGAAGATCTTGGATGGCACGCCCTCGGCAACACATTCTCGTTGCTTAGTCTCCACAGTTCGAGCCAGGGCATTCCATTGGCGCTTACGCTCGCGCTGCATGTCAGCACCACACTGAGTGGACGTGTCAATAGCAAACCAGTGGCCACCATGCCAGGATCCTGACGCGTTTTCCTCCACGAATAGGACATACTTAGCCAAAGCCATTCTGGCGTGAGGTGCCAAAGTGCTGTATGAATGTAGGACAAGCGCTTCACACGATTCTCGAACATGGTCACCCTAGGCTCCGTAGCCAGTAAAGCTTGCACGTCAGCCAGAATGAAGCGCTGTTACAGAGTCTGGATGCCACCAGCTTTGTTGGTCGCATAATCCGGGAAACCTGCGGACTGATGCACCACGTGAGCCGATGAAGGGGCGAAAGTCATCAAAATTCCGTAATGACACCACGATGAGATTCCTGGACCCGGAACTACCACGACCTCGGTGTCTGCCACAGTGAGACTGCCTGAGTCAACTTGTGCCAGGGGTGACTGACGACGCAGACTACCATAACACATACGTTTTGGCGGTGTGTCAGTAGCGGCAGAGGACTGGGTCACCGGTGCATCAGAATGTGACGAACGGGAAGTGCGACGACGTTTCGGGGCTGATGGAACATTATCCCCACCCGGGACATCATCATCATCCTGGATGTCGACGTCGTCATCCGGGTTGTAGTTGGCATCGCGCCGCACACCATCGTGTTCGCTGCTGGCATCGTCCATGACCGCCTGGGCCACACGCACGTCGGCGTCCACTAGATCAGGCCAGTATCCAGGGCGAACCCCCTCAGAGTGCAAAGAATCCAAGCGTAATGCTGAGCGGAGATAGTATCGCTCTGGGCCATATTTGGTCCAGAATGATTCGTCCAACCGATTCCAGAACATCATACTTGCCAACATATCTACGAGCGCCGATGGTGGTAACAAATTGTGGGTCATGACTTCTCCACTCAACATGGCGATGGAACCATGGTAACCGATGCCCGCACGCATTAACAGGGTCACGTCAGGACGAAGAGAAGAGTATCCCACACCACTGGCTCATTTTTTATGCTCTCCCGAACGTCCGACTCCAGAAACATCAACTGGTTCGAAGGAGAGCGAGCCTCATCAGCAGATGGAGCCCATCCAGAAGGGCGCAACTGTGGTCGGTCAGGGACCTTGCGTGAAGAACCGCGCGACCCCTTCTTTTTGGTGGGTGTAGTTTTCCGTGACGAGGGTTCACTGGTATCGGAATCCTGGTGTGTCAAGTCGACCTCGTTGTCCTTGCCACCTTGAGCATTCTTTCCCTGGGCGCCGTCGTCTTGATCACCATTTTGATCCTTCTCTTCTTCGTCCGAGTCATCCTCAGCAAGTGTGGCGAATGGTGAGCCTTGGGCAAACGGGTCATCCACTGCTGTGATCGCGATAAAACTGCTCCATGACTTCTCAAGGGCGACACCATCACGAAATGCTCCAAGAGACTCTGAAGCCGTTTCCAGTTGTCGTTGACTCGTGTCTGGTCGCGATTCAGGAAGTTCATCAATTTAGGGACGTTGAGGCAACGTGAACCAGAACGAGTGCGACCCAGGTGTCGCAGGTTCTCCACCTGGGAGCGCAGCTTACCAACCCCCTCGCGAAAGACTGGCGTTTCCAAATCATGCCCAGCTAAGACCCCACGCAGGTCACTTTGACGACGATGATGAGCTGCGTCCAACTGTTCCTGTAGACGTCGAGCTTCGCCCCAGTAGAACTCGTGCAGAGTGGCGTAATCGGCCCTCACCCTGGTGGTCTCGACTTGGGCATCCAACATATTCTGGATGGCGGTGCTGGCATTCGGGTCCATCTGAGCGCGCAATTGGCGGAACTTAGTCAACAGGCGTTTCAGGAAGGTTGTTGACGCGAACACTTTCTGAGCGAGGCGATCCGGACTGTAGTGTGACAAGATTGACGCAAATTCACGACGTATCAACGTCAAATTGATCATGCCTTCCAGCTCTGCTATGTCAAGAGGGTGATCTGAGAGAGGATGCAAAGTGAGTGCATCAACATCGCCGCCCTGGTCAACGAGTGCGACCAGATCCTGGAGGTCCACTGCCGTGAAGCCATCAACGCACTGAAGAACTTCCAGGCCACCTTATCCATCCAGCGTGTATTTGGCGTCGACCAGGTGCTGTGACCGCGCAGGAATGCCCACGAAGAACGTGTGATCTGAAAGCTGGTGAACCGCCGACAGCGGGAAACTGGCTGGCACCACCTCCGGGACCATCGTTGTGCGCCGTTGTGGAGGAAGTGACAAGGGGTGACGATGCGTAACCGCACGGAAACGACTCAATACGCGCGCAGGGATGGCCAGGCTCGTGCCTGCATCCACGGTGTCCTTGCCTCCTCCTTCTTGCATGAGCTCATCAGAATCAGAGCTCACTGGGTTGCGGTGTGGTGGACTACGAGAGGGTGGAGTGGGCTCGGTTGCAGGCACTGGGTCACTGCCACCCTGGCTGTCAGGCACACCCGCGTCAGCATTGCTATCACCCAAGCTACCGGCGGCCCCACTGGGAGGCGATGGGAGTTGCGCCGTGATGGGAAGCAAAGTCGTCGAAGGAGGAGCCATTGCCGTGTCGGAGAAATGAACCAGTTGCTGAGCTGAAGCGATTTCCAGTTGTGAGGAGTAGTCCCTGAGGCGGCCACGCCATGACAGAACTTGACTTGGGTGCCAAGCAAAAGGGCGAAGAAAAGACGCGATAGTGCAACGGGCGGGTCATCCAGGATAAGGACCGTCCTGGATTGGGCGGATTTGGATGCAGTATGGTCACGATCGTTCACCTCGGTGGCGATTTCCTCTGTGATAGATCCTGAACAAAGGGGCAGTTGTGGCGATGTGGATTACAATTTTGAGAGATGGAGAGACGAGGAAGTGGGCTAATGTGCTGGTTGGTCAAGATGAATGGGTTTAGAGCTGGCATCTGCGTGATACATGGAGAGAGGCAGTTCTAGATGGAGTAAGTGCTGCCAGGTGTGTGCTCAAAGAAAGGACCATAGTCTCGAAAGTGGTTATCCAAGATAAATGGTCGTCCAGGATAGAAGGACTCCCAGGATAAATATCCATCCAGGGTGAATATCCATCCAGGATTGAGAACCATTCAGGATGAAATGAACCACTCGGGCCGTGCTGCCGATACCCTGACGATAGGTACCCCAGGAAGGGAGAAGAGCGCCCTGAAGAATGTATCTCGGGCAGCCACCAATCCTGACTTCAGCCGCCCTGGTGTTACAGCAATCAACCTTGGCTACAAGTGCCCCAGAGGTGTCGCCAAGTGATGTGCGATGAGTGTTCACCAAGTTTAACAGTGATGCTACAAGTGCCCCAGAGGTGTCGCCAAGTGATGTGCGATGAGTGTTCACCAAGTTTAACAGTGATGCTACAAGTGCCCCAGAGGTGTCGCCAAGTGATGTGCGATGAGTGTTCACCAAGTTTAACAGTGATGCTACAAGTGCCCCAGAGGTGTCGCCAAGTGATGTGCGATGAGTGTTCACCAAGTTTAACAGTGATGCTACAAGTGCCCCAGAGGTGTCGCCAAGTGATGTGCGATGAGTGTTCACCAAGTTTAACACTCCGGGAATCGTCAACATGTGATGTGGCTAACTCCCCCATATGAAAGTCAAGAATTCAAGATGTGTATGCACCGTCATCATTGAGGTGTGTACGAAAGGAACCAAGAAGAAGACCGTAAGAAGACAGAAGACCATAAGACGTTAAGATTTAAATAGAGTTCAATTTTCCGTGGAAGCGTTAAGTGAGGATAAGCTGTCTTATTGAACGCGCTGAGGAGCCTGAGCTGAGGACCACTAAAGCCACATCGACACACGTGTACGTTGTGTGGACTCTCAACAAGTTTCAAGTTCCAGTTAGCAGGGGACCAAGACCGATCGTGCGGCTTGGAGTGATCCTGACTATTCCATATTCCAGTTGCAGGGTATTCGCGTAAGTAAGTACCCGCATTTCATATTAACGACTGCGATTCAGGAGGTTTGCTAGTGATCACCCCTGGATTTGGTATTGAAAATTGCTAAGAAGTGAAAGGAAGTGTATTTGATTGATAAGAAGTCCCTGAATTCAGGGTGGTGCGCGTGAGAAAAGAGTTCATCCAGGATTGACCAGTATCCTGGTTGTGTTGCCCTAAGTGAGACTGGTGAGAAGGCCGACCGTTCAATGATCCGAAAGAATAAGAACGGTTACATATTAGTGATGTATATTGAACTCTGCATATTTAGGTTAGTCTAGGTTGAGAACTTCCCACGTGTTCTACTAAGCTCTCCCCAGTTGTGACCAGGGCCCGATCCTGAATTGTCGGTAACACCCACATCCTGGAATACCTTTAACCTGGACAACTCCCCGGTTAAATAACTGTTCCGCCGAATCAATCGAGTCGACAGGGATAACACAAGGACACCCGTCCATTCAGAATGACTTGTCATCCTGAGTGTCCAAATTCTGGAGGTCCCTAGGTCCTGGTTGACCTTCCAATTCTGGCTACACTATACCTTCTCCTACACGAAAGTTTTCACCGACATCGTGTCACTCTTCTAAGGACCACTCGGACTTGGAGAAAGCCAAATTCGGCAGCAACACGGCGACGACTGGTGCTATTGGTGTTATGGTAGTGATGGATGTTTCAACCGTATAATCGGACGACTGCCTCGCTGCCCGAAACCGTAATGACCTGCACCGAAGTGAAAGTATTCCTCATGTTCCACTCAACGGCTTGACGTAGAAGTGGTCCTAACGAATTTGACCGAGCCTCTTGCGCCGATACCCTACTGTTCACCAAATGCCAACTTCCGGACGGATCAGGTATTCCCCGCCGCGCTGTGGAGGCCCTCGACTGAACTTTTCAAATGTTGACGTTCTTCACGTTTCCGTAAGTAGACCAATACCACTCAAAGTTTATCATGTCTGGTGTTAGTAGGACGAATGAACGATCTGTCAACGATGATCGCATGTTGTGTGTTAGGAACGTTGATCGCTTTTTAGGCCAGCTACTCGACAGAACTTTGATGAGTGAGTCGACGGGCTCATGTCTGCTTGTGCTGGACGTGACCTTTGCATCTGAGCAACGGACAAAAACTTCTCACACCTCCCGTAAAAACCGTTTTCATAAATCCCCAGTTGCTTCAGTTGCGCTATTGCTTTTCAATCAGCAGAAAATTCAGGTCTTCTTCATATAACGGGTTATCTATTTGAATCACACCAATCTGCTATTCTTTGAAGCCGGTAAGACCCAAAACCTACCGATATCCTGACGTGTGTGATGTCTGCACTGAATCCAATATCAACGTTCTGCATTCCGACGGTTCCATGGTTGAAAAACGGCATAAGAGTGAGCCACTGCTAGACCAACATCTTGAGTATTTGGCTGGACGTTAGACTCCGAAGTACCGCTTTTGTTTGAAAATCCGATCTTTTCCGAACGGTAGTTTTTGGTTGAATCATTGATTTTTTAATTCTATTTTTTCGGTTTCTTGTTAACCACAACGTACATTGTGTGCACGTTGTCCAGATTAACCATTGTACTTGCATAACTTACCGGGCCATCTTCCCAAAACGAATACTTTTCGTTGCTTCTTCCATTAGTGTGGAAAATTGGCGGAGCTTCGCGACGAGCATCATGTAACCTGTTGGCTTCAAATTCATCTAGGTGAAGATTGTGTCCCAGTCATTGTGGTAACCAATCTTGCCAAACATGTTGTAATCCCACAAAATATTCTCAATATTTTCACTAGTATATGTACAGTGATTATGGGAACAACTTCTATTGTCGGGCCATCCATCATGAAACCAGTTCAAAGTATACGTACACCATTCACTCTAATTAGTCACGCATCTAATATAGCCGCGCATCGTACTTACACGAGTAGACATAGTAGTAGTACCACTATTAGTCGTGCACCATAAATAGTCGCTCTGACACCCAGCCACATCAGTCATCCCGAGCCTCTGATACAACCCAATATGGACGACGGAGGCCGCACATTGCAACACGTTCTTGATCTAAGAGATCGAGAGCGATGCATCCACTGGATAGAGGGATACAGTCTTGAAAATGGTGAGAAAGGCTTGCCAGCGCGAGCTGTAGTTCGTTTTTCTACTATCTTTTGTACGTCGGCCCGCCGCGTGAACTTAGCAAAGGCGCGGGCGGGACTGGTGGTGAAAGCGATCATCTCTGCAGCTCGCAATGAAGGAGCAAGGTCAAATCAAGTAACGCCGCACGGCGCAAGGGGGGCGACATCAGCTCATCCACAAGACCGCGGGCGAAAGCTCAACGATCACTGAAGCTGGCTGTACTCGCGGCTGCTGACTGAGTTTGAGAAACTTCGACATGCAGTCGTCAAGCTATCATCAACACTTCTGACGGCCATGGCGACGACAATTGTAGAAGCCAGCACACATTCTCTCTAATACCGCTTTCAACATCAACGGCAAACAATGTTCGGCTCTCATCTCTCCAAGGCGGATTCAAGACTTCACCGACCACTTCAACATCGTGTAGAGGAAGCTAAAGGGCAAAAATCACGTGAATGGGAACAAAACGACCCAGATTGAGCAGTCTGTGGCGCACCATCTAGGGCAAATTAAGCGCCTTTTTGAAGAATAACAGCTAGACCCTAACGAGCAGTTCAACACGGATGAAAGTCATTTTGTATTTTACTTTCACGACGGCAAGACCCTGGACTTTCAATTCGCCGACACCGTCAAATATCGCAACATCGTTTCAGGTTTGTATTGCTCCAAAATATCTACTGTTGTTGTTTTAGCACTAGTCTACTAAGGTACTGATATTGTATCCTATGTCAATACAATGTGCGTATTGATTAAGAGCGGCACCGACGCTAAGCTCATCGGCCCCATGCTCATATTCAAAAACACAAAATTCAACTATCCCGTGCAAAGTTTACTAGATAGCGTGAAATATGTTTGCTATCGTACTTCTTTAAGTGTTTCCAGCAACAATAGGATAATGGTAAAATGGTTGCGCGAAACGCGCTGTTGAGGCCCAGGGGCATTTACAAAGGTGCGTAACCTGTGGCTAGATAATGTGATTGGGCACTCAGGTGAGGAGGCAATGAAGTCGGGGCGTGAACGTCCACTTTTTCCCTCCTACTTCGACTGACGTTATTCAGCCTGCAGACAGTTTTTTATTCAACGCATCAGGGTCCATTGGCGGCGTCAGCGGAGGACTATGGAGGCAATTCGACGCAAAGAGAGAATGCAAGGCGCTAAAGCAAGCGGTACGCTTGCTAATCTAAGCGAGCCCATCTTTTCGGAGACATCAGTGGAATGTATCCGTTTGGGAGCGCATAGCACGATAAGGCCAACGTAAACTGGGCGAAAAGGCCATGGTTTTGCGTGGCTTGGACGTAGGCTATGGTGAAAAGTGTCGTGTTGAGCCGCTTAACAAGCCACCGCAAGGGATTATAGCTCGGTATCCTGACGGCTTCACCGGAGGATATCAGGAGGCCACCACGGTCGCTTCGGTGTAAATGCTGAGCCCATGAACTTCAGATTTCACCAATATTAGCTTCGCACAGGTATTAGTCTTGCACCACAAATAGCCTTCCGATATTATTGCCTTTGCCGATCTACACTATTTCTAGTCTGGCCAGACTAAGGGTGTACATATCCGGTATATGGTCCATTTTTTAAAATCAGCATTCCATCATAATGTCAGATCTGCTTGTCTTCTGTAGTTGAACTACCTTGACCCAAGCGCTTTGGTCTTCACCAATCGCCATTTTGTCTAGCACGTGGTGGACTAAAAATTGAAAAGACTCCACAGACATCTAGCTTTTCAAATAGATTGTCAGATATGAGTCGATTGACGGGCGAGGTACTTTCCATGGCATAGAATGCAAGTATGGCGTAGTTTAAATGCAAGTTTCTCTATTTTTTGTACAAACTTGAGGGTCTGATGATCTTTGTCATAAATTGCATTGGGTGTACTCTTGTCACTATCCAATTCCATCCTCACAGAGTTTGCATCAACCGCATTATAGGTCAAGAAGTACCAAAAATGTGAACTCCCACAACACTTCGGTCTTCTCCAGCGACCTACTCGTAATGATTACAGATAGCAACGGAAAAACCGAACACCGCTGATTACCATCATCCATAGTATTGTGAGGTTCACTGGACCCGACAAATAATTCTGAATCTAGATACGATAGGATACAATTAATAAATAGGTTCAGGTACAAAAATACTCAAAATAACAGCTGATAAGTCAGAAAAAAGCGAGAACAATCATTTCCGGAACCTCCGGATTAGCCTTCTTAACCTACAAATTATTGTTCGTCGCTACTGAAAATTCCATACAACAATGGAAGAATCGATTGCACTGAGTCGCTTTTCATTTGCTGTCCCTCCAGCCCTTCTACTACAGCTACGGCAAATTTTGGCTTTTATTGGACCCATTACTCCAACATCTAACGGCGGGCACACAGTCTTACTATTTGGAAACAATGGGACCACCGTAGCATTAGCCCCCTCGGCAACAAAGCCGCTGTCCTTTGTCTGAGACGTGGCAATCAAAATCGTCAACAAGAAGGACAGAGGGGTTATATATTTCTCATTATAAAAGTTTTTCTACGTGAATTTCCCAAACAGTAGAATTCATCCACGCATTTCTTGACAGCGTAGAAACGACCGTCCGGAAATTCGTCAAGCTCGTATAGTTCGATGCGGCCACCAGGTGCGCCACGAATGATTAAGAGAATAGGTAATCTTCACGTAAAAGGTTACAAAACTAGGGCTATGCGAAGGCTGGGATAGAAGATTAGATATCCCACCATCACACAATTCCCGCCATGTTGGCAACAAATCATGACGAATATCCTTAACAATATCGGCACAACACTATTAGATCATTTCATAAGCATTAATTAGCAGTAACAGTATCATGAGCCAACTTACGATTGCAGTTGAGTTTCTACAACATTTGAAAAGAAAAGTAATTTAGCACAATATAGCCGGGTTGGTTGTCAATTTACCTTGTATTATTCCCCCAAATTGGCGCATCTCCTGCGCCCGCTATCACAGACGCATCATTTGCGCAGTTTTTCCAATTGTATTATGAACACCCGAATCGTCAATCACGTTAAAATTGACGCATACAACAAAACATCAACAACATCATCCAATTGCATACCACAGAACAAACCCATCAAAATTCACAGGTTCTTACCAATACATGTATCCATGTACCGGTAAGATGCAGACTTGTCCTGGACACCAATATAATCCCATGTGGGCTGCCCCTTTCAGGGCTTGTCGCTTCCTATCCCAGTATAATCTTTGAATCAAAATATAAATAATATATAAAAATACAAATTTACCATTATCTCGAACGGTTTTGACAGCGGTAATTCAACCAGCATGTTGGTTGGCACCCAAAATGCGCGCTGAGTTTTTACGACCTCTTCCAGTACATGCCTTCATGGACGGCATATCAAAATATGTTGGTTGTCTCATCAATATTTAACACGCCGCAGCCCCAGTAGAAGCTGTATATATTTTCAAAATTCAATTACGAATATTGCTTTCGTTTTTTTAGGTTCTCGTATGTTTTTGGCTGATTGGAGTTTTTACAGGTAAACCCATATGTATTGTTTACTGATACCATATTCAAAGGTTAAAATGTATGATAAACAATTTTTATGTTACTGAATGCGACGTGCACGACTTTGCGCTCAATCGAAGCATCGCCCTTATTCTTTTCAGACATGTATGAAACCATCCATTGCGGATGAATCTTCTGCATGTACTGGTTGATGCCAGAAGTAGACAAATTTATCCATAATAACACAAATAGTAGTAAAATAAAGTATCTATGAGTATAAACAACGTTACATACCGATTCATTCCGGCGTACATCCTTCATGTATGTCAAAAGCCAGGAAATATTTCCTAGTGTCTTTGACCTTTCAGTGTCTCGGACGCCACATGTCCTTCAATAGATCAAATGGAATCTGTTTGTTTGCGGCAATCGTAGATCGTACCTTTAGCGATCTTGAGCTGTTCTGACGCTGTCTTGGCACCGACCGCTTCAGCAAACGCTAATGCTTCTCGCTTTTGCTTGGTAGTATAGCTTTCGTTCATACGTTATCAATTTACAATTGATGTGTCATAGTATACCCACTGGGGTAAAGATTTATCTCCGTAGTTACTCATTGACATGACATAATACTTACAAATTTATATGCACATATTGTGCTGTCATTTTGACCATCCGCTTTGGTTCCTACGGATAGTTTAAAGGCTGCCGCTTTAATGAGGACGAACTATTGTTTGGCCCAGGCACTGAATAAAGAATGGAGTAATTTAGGTTGCGCACCCATAGCGACGAAAGGTGAGACGAGCAAAAATTATATTTTAGGTCATCGGTTTGGGTGTTGCCGTATGTACAGCGCCTTATGTAAATGGCCAACCCCTGCTACGTGGCTACACTCGCACTGATATTGAAATCAAATTTGTGCTTTTCTAACAAAACATGGACGTAACGAAAGATAATCACCCGCCCACGAAGACGCTTCCGTTTGATTTGTGAATAATCGCTTTATTTCAAGCGAACCATCGTCAGCATCAATAGTATGGCACAAATAGTGATGCCCCCCAGTTCCTCGATAACAAAACCTAGTGTTCATGATAGATTTGTTGTGGATCATAGAACCTCCAGAGACTAGTTTTCATTTTTCACCTCGCTTATCCACCTACGTGCGGCTTGGGTGCAGCATTTTCTCCTTTCCTACATATAACTAAACATTGCAGTTAAAGTTGACGGCTGTGGGGCTTATATTGTAGCAGAAAGTTACAAAAGTTTCACGAGAACACCCTCTTTACAACACAGTTTGACCAAAACACACTCCATATACTTCCATCACCGATGATTGTACAGTACCACGCCGATTTGTGTCGGTAGCACCATACTATTGTCACTTCCACAATTGACTAGACCTTGACTATACCACAAGCACCCATATTTTCTTCGTATCTGGCTATCAATAGTTTGACCAATATAACAAAGCGAAACGATACGTATTTGGCAAATTAGAACACTCGAGTCGTCATAGGTAAACCCATTTTTCCATTTCGTAGTTCATCGTTCCCCAGTAAACTAAGCCACCACACTGCACCATGCCACCACAGGTTAAATGGGTTGCCCTCGCTCATCCCATGACACGGCACGGCTCGAGCTGTTGCTACAGTCGTTCATTATATTCAAAGTCAGCAAAAGTAATCTTATCCCCGGCAACATTTGTCAGGAATTAACGACCCACCACAAGCGATCGCAGCTACTATCCTGTAACTCAAAGACCTGTGCTACCTCCACGCCCTACGCCCGCCGCCTGAGGCGAGGAAAATTAGAGACGTGTGAAGAAGTCAAGATCGTCACACTGGCAGAGATAGGTGCGCACATCACGCAAGTGTGCCCTCCGCAGAGCCCGTGTTTGACAGCCAGTATGAATGCCTTCGCTAGAAATCTTGCTATCCAAGGGCCCAATCCCTCACACATTCGCAACTGGAGGATACGTCGCTTTGACATAGACATGCGAACATTACCGAAACTGTCAACTAGTCAACGATACGTGGAGAGCTATAAGAGACACCACCTGGGTTTTAACGACTTTCACGAATTTGTTGGGGAAACGTTAAAGGCGCTGTCTACATTTACAGCTAGGAATACAACGTGGGGTGGGGGAGGGAAACGTATACGCAAAGTCACACATCGGGAACGGGGTTGACGAAGATCCCTTCATTCTTGGTATCACATCAAAACGGTTGGTGCAATCCGCTGCACGCGATCCCAGCACTTTCGTATTATTGCATGTAGAAGCAACGTTCAAATTGAACTCATCGTACTCTCCTGTTGTGGTCATTGGTGTCTCCGTTCGTCTTCGCACATTTTATCTGCTTACACTTGTTATTGTGTCACAGTGCACGGATCCCGTCTACGTCACATCAGGTTCCCAGGAATCCTCGATAGACGACAGCCCTCGCCTGTTCACCAACAGTTCAAACAGTTTCTTCGCTTCGTTGTAACGCGAATCGAGCGGTTTGGAACGACATGGCCTTGGCTGTTGTGCGCAATGTAAGCGAGCGGTTCTTCAGTCACTTCTTGAATTGGTCGCTGTAGATCTTGAGCCGGGAAGCATGGACCTCCTGCAACGGTGTTCCGCCGTGGTACAACTAGCAGTCACAACGTCTGGGATCCCAGTGAAACGTTCACTGGAATATCATTTGAGTACAACCCAGGTCCTGATTTAAGGAGGTGACAAGGATGCAAACAAGGGCAACATCGCAGTGAGCACGTGTTAGGACAGAACAGTTGCTAAAACTAAAACGAGCTCAATACATGTCAGTTTGAGATTTCGTCTCTAGTGCGCAATAGCAGAGGTGACTGGCACGCCGAGCTCAGTCAAAACAAAATTAATTTTTCAACTCACGCAAGACAATGGAGGGTGACGACGGAGCAGGACTATCTATCGACGTCCCTGGACCGCTGCCCGAGTCGGCACCTACGCAGGAGACGCCAGCCCCAACACCAACACCGAGCAGAGTGGCACGAGGCCTTGACGGCCGCCGCCGTCTTCTCTGGACTGGACCCTTCGCTACGCTGAGCACGGGAACAGCAGCGTGAGGCGCAGCTTGCGACGATGGCGATGTAACGATGGCGACCGCATCGCCGAGGCGAGACTCGCCCATTGCTGACACGAGGCCGGCAGCAACGGAGAGGATTGAGCCGGGGCGTATCACGAACGCTCCAGCCCTACCTGCAGCCCCTCGGTACGCAGGCAGCACATTGAAGGACCGACGAGTTTTCATGCATGCCTACGAGACTTATTTCCACGCGCTGAGCGCGTTTGACACGGCATTTGGGCGACCTTTTATCATGCCGGTCAGTGGTTGTATCGAAGAGAGAACATGCAAGATGATCTGTTTGTACGAGTTCCAGAAAAGCCCCAACGAAATGTCGGATAATGAGTGGATTGCTTACTTTCTTCTAGCAAGAGAGCCAGAACACGAGGACTACACGACTGTTGACGCGGCTATGAAGAACTTAAACATGCGGCTCATTTTTCCCGACGCGATGTCTCGAATGGGTCAACTTCGCACTGATATGCACCGAATACTTGACGAGTACACTGTGGAGCAAGTGATGCTGGAGCGGGGGCAGAAGAAGGTGGTGAAGTTTTTCGTTGCTGCGCTAGAGCCTGCCGATTTTCGTGAGGCTATCCAGAAACGACTCGAGTACACGCAGCACAAGGCGTTAAAGACGGACATCGTGAAGGGCTATGCGTGGATATTGCACCAATTAAAGGCATATTTGGTGTGGCAGCCACTGTTGGTTCATATGAAGACACAGGCGCGACCACAGAACAAGTCAGGTAATCTGCAACCCAAACAGCAGCTTGATGGTGGCAGCAACAACGGCTCAACCGGCGAGACAACTTCGCCCTCTTCGTCGGAAGGCAAGACGGGTCCTACAGCAAACAAGGCATCGCCGAAGTCTCGTAATGGAGGACAGACGCGACGTTACTGGCTTAAGTGCGGATCGCTAGCATATTTAGTACGAAAGTGTCCGGATGTTACACCTGATGAACTGGACCGACTCCTCGCCGCACGAAAAACGACGCTCGACAGCGAGACTAACACCAGAGTGAAGCCTGTGAAAGTTGTACAGGTTGGTGGTGCTGGTACCGTGGGAGTTAAATCGACTGGTGAACCGTTAGCACCCGTACGCAGTATGATTGATGATAATGGAACGGCCCAAGCAACCATCAATGGCTACACTCTACAAACGTCGTTGCTCAATAGTGGCGCCGATGATTCAGTGGTTAGTGGAGGCATTATGCACGCTCTCGAGTCGGCTGGCGTCACTATTCAGGAATACCCGGTCAGCAGAACTTTGGATCCCGTTGGTGGGCATCTGATCTCTGTCGCGCGCAAAGTTCGGTTTGGAGAAGTGGAGTTTGACACTTCGGCGGGTCCTTTGTTGCTGCGGAACCTCGACTGTCTAGTGCATGAAGAGGACTGCGCGTTGTCATTGACAATTGGACGGCCAGTAATGAACCGTTTGGGGTACTCCACAGATGGTCTACTTGCTGCAGCACGAGCACGACAGCCTGAGTATGAGCTTCTAGAGCCCGAAGTGAACCCAGTAGATTCCTCGCCACTAGTGCGGTTACAAGTAATGCGGACTATAGCACTGTAGGCGTTGGATGCGGATGGCGACGAACTGGATGAGCTGGTGACCTCACCGAGTTTGCCGGTAAAACCACGCGCGCTGTGCAAGAAGCCCTGGAACTAAAGCTGCAAGAGGCCACAAGAAATGGTCTACCATGCAACGAAAGTGAGCAGCTTCTTCAACTGCTATTCCGCTATATCAACTTTTTCCGCCTTTCGTTTGGAAATGACCCGCCAGTTCGAGTTCCCCCACTTCGTGTTCGCCTAAAAGAAGGAGCGCGACCTGTCAAGGCAAAGGCCCGACGGTACCCTCCTGATCACAAACGATATTTGGACGAGCATATTCGAGAACTAGTGGAGCATGGTCTTGTCGTAGAGAACCATCGCAGTCGCTGGGCCTCCGCACCGCGGATTGTCGCGAAACAAGAAGCTGGACAGTATCGGATGACCGTTGACACACGTGCGGTCAACGCTCTGACAGAGCCAATGC
>NBNE01000418.1:0-23523 GCA_002215365.1 Phytophthora megakarya
CCCAGCGAGAGAACGGAGGGCCGAACGTCTACTTCTTGAAGCAGAAGTACGACCTCCAGCCGCTAACATTTACTACAGTAGTAGTATCTAAAGGCAAGAAGGGAGCGGATCTTGTTCTCAGAGCTGATCGTAGACGGCCCTGCCGAGGAGAACGCTGTGTGGTATGTTCGACTGGAAGTGCTTCAGTTTCTCTTTGCCAATGGGATGGTCTCGAAACACGGTCGTTCACGAGCAGAACTAGCAGAAACCGCGACGAACCGAGGTCATGAACATGTAGCAAAATGGCTGCTAACTTGACCACCAACAAGTGCTACCGGCAGCTGCCAATGCTTTCAGCATCATTCGTAGCAAAAAAAGATATTTTCAATATAACTCTGTCTCTTGTCTCTACTTGGAGTTGGAGTACACTGGCACATACTCGACCACGCCCTGCTTGTTCACAATGGTCTTCTTGATGTTGCGCAGCTGCTTCTTGCTCATGGTCTTGATTCTGTGCGTGCGTGAAATCTACAACAACAAATGCATCAGATCCAGTCCACATCTCCACCGTCTAAAACAACGCACCACTTGGACTGCCGCGGACTTGAGCTCGTTCTCCTTCCGGCGCTTCTCCTTCTCCTCGCGCGCCTGGCGCTTAGCGTCCTTCTCTGCCTGTCGTCGCGCCTTGATCTCCGTCTGCAGCTCCTTGAGTTCCTTGAGCTTGGAGCGCTTGAGCATCTTCTCTTCCCACGTGGTGCTCAGCACCTTGGTGCCCTTGAAGCCCTGCGACGAGAAGCGCGTCTTCTGCACCTTCTTCCACACGCGGCCGCTCACAGGACGTCCGCGCGGCGGCTCCGCCTTGGTAGTCGCAGTCGTGGTCGCAGTCATCGTGTACGTCGTTTCTGGCTTATTATTGAGTGGAGCCCACCAATTCGATATGCCACGTAGAATGTCGCTTGAAGGTTACGTGAATGTCGTCTGAAGAGTCGACACTTACGATGTAGCCATAAGTGCAAATATGGTGGCGCCACCAGGTTGTTGTGAGATCTGCCAGATTGCAGAGGTGCTGGCGGATCCACAGCTGCAGAATCGCTCGGTGCGGGTCACGGGGAAGTTGGAGACGTACGATGCGCAGCGGAAAGAGGCGACGATCTCGTTCCAGGACGCGTCGATGACGGTGGAGACGCAGAGGATGGCGCTGGAGAACTTGCGACTGCAACTGGGCTCTATGTATCAGTTTCTGGGCGAGACGTACGCGACGACGAAGGTAGCGACAACGATGAATTTAATATGGGAATGTTGCTAATAAATTAATTATTTACACAGGGAGACAAGACAGAAGTGCGACTGATAGCGCGAGTGGCACGCAACGTGGACAGTTTGGACATTGATCTGTTCCTCGAGGCGTTGGCCATGCGTCGACAATTCCTAGCATCTCGCGGATAACTGAGGCACAACCAACGTTTGCAATTTCGAGCGCCTTATTATTCATTGACATTCGATCAACTACAACAGATCATCGTCCGAATCCTCTTGGTCCAAATTGTCCTCGTAGAAGTTTTCGTAGATGGAGTGAGCTGGAGCAGTCGATAAACCTGCGTCCGTCTTCACATCCGAATCTGTTGTCGAAGCTAAACTAGTCGAGTCCTTCGCATCTGATGCAGCTTCCTTCGAAGCATCTTCTACTACGGCATTCTCCATCTCCACTGTCTTCAAAGCTTCTGTCAGCTCAGGTGGATCGTACTTGTGCAGTGCTTGTCGCCACTTGCGCACCATACCGTCGAAAACCTTTTTTCCCACGCTCTTGGTTTTGTCCGGCGTCTTTGGATGGTACGATCGTCGCTGGTGGCGTGGCACCTGTGCGCAGTAGCGATCGTAGCCGATCGTGTTCTTGCCGTAGTCGATCTGCTTCTGGCGCTGCGCCAGTCGGTGTGGATCCGTCTCCTTCTTGTCTGCTAGAGTCTTCACTTTTGCATCAGCATCTGCTCTCCCTCCTTTGTTATCCGCGTTGCCATAGCGAGACTGGTCTTGATCTCCATGCCGCATACGCTTGTGCTTTGGCTTCTTCCAGTTGCGACTGTCGCTGCGATGTCGCGTTGGTTCTTCTCTCTCCAGGGCCTCTGCTCCACGCTTCATTTTTATCAGCTAAAAAGACAAATGATAGAGTATTTTTTGGCGGGAATTAGTTTAGACTCCTGCCCCAAAATGATCACAGATACAACATAATAAAGAACCAATCAAGGTATGTTAAGTGAAGTGGTTTGTCAGTTATTAACGTGGCAGCTCACGTCTAAACAAGTTGTTCGTCGTGTTCATTTGCGTGATGTGGTTTGTCAGTTATTATAGTAACGTGGCAGCTCACGTCTAAACAAGTTGTTCGTCGTGTTCATTTGCGCGTGATAAACGTCAATGCAGCGGGTTGATAATATTTTCCTGAGTTCAACTCGATTTGAGCAAGGCTAGGCCAACAGTTATAAGTTAGTCGTAATCGTCCTCCTTCGACCACTTGGCGCCTGCGCCTTTTGCCCCTGCCCCCTTCTCATCAGCTCGACTTCCGTTCTTTGCTCCGCTCTTGGCGTCGTCTTCCTCGTCGTTATAGTAGGACTTCTTGGCTTGTGCTCTGTCCTCTGGAATGTACTTGTACTCGGCCTTGTTGTGCATGATGAGTTCGTCTCCTACGAAGTAGAAGCTGTCGGAGACTGTTGCGTAGGGTTGCGCCACCATGTCACTGATGAGCTCGTCATCGAGTGGGGGCATGGCGTAGATGGCCTCCCACGTGTTGACACTGGACGGGATGCAGAAGCCGAAGTTGAAGTCGTAACTCTTGACGATCTCGTCTCGGAAATAGTGGCGCTCGATCATGCGGAGGTTATGCACCTCGTGCGGACCCACGGAGAACTCGAGTTCCGTGGCAATAGCTGGCAGTCTCAGCACGTCCTCGGAGAACTCATAGCGGATCGTGCGGTACGAGCCCTCTCCGCGCGCTTGCGAGATGTCCATCTTGGGCACAGCTTTGCCTGGTCGGTCCTTGCCGATCTCGAAGATTTTGCGCTTGGACTCGAAGTCCGAAATGGAGAAGTGCAGGAACTCGATGCCATATTTGTTGGCGCTCAGTGGACAGAGGAAGGCTGCAGATATACCAAAGCAAGGATTAGATCTTGATACGGTACACTAGTATTTAAGTATTGCATTACGCACACTCTGTCGGCGCTTCCAGCTCGAGGACGTCTTCAGGTGTGTATCTCTGGCGGGACATGTTTCTCTCTCTGGTAGGAACTTGCTCAGCTAAACTCTAAGAGGACTCGGAGTGAAGCGAGCGGTTATGCGTCTCTTCGCGCGCAATCGATCTTTTGGACTCGTGTGCCGCACACAAATATAACGGCTGAAGCAGACTGAGTGCTTCAACTTAGTCTTCATTGAATGAGTACACGAGTTTCTGGTTATGGTTTTGCTAACTGTATTATAAATTTAAGATTGCCGCACTCATCTCAAGATCCCAGTTGAAAGAGCCTGAGTTCTGGTTATGGTTTTGCTAACTGTAAATTTAAGATTGCCGCACTCATCTCAAGATCCCAGTTGAAAGAGCCCTGGATGCAGTAGAGGAGCTGGATACGAACCCAAGGCTTGGACTAGAGCTCTCTACGATTATCACGCGAACACCACGCGATCCCCAGCCATTACCAACTGCCACCTGTGCCTTTCACATGTCGACAAGTTTGTCTCTGCAAGAACACCACAAAAGTGCATGTACTACCGGTACCTATGTATGATATCTCAAATGTCGCTTTTCAGCAAGGTTCGCTTTGTGTTGCAGTCGTTTTAGTGTGACCACCAGAACAACGGCCACCAGCCATTTGTGCCCGTTTGAAGCGGGCTTTCCACTCGCTTGATGGTTCCGTCGTCGCTTTTTCAGCGGCCCGAATCATGCAGTGGACAGGCAGCCATAGAGTGGATAATTTACCACTGCGCTCACCATCCTTTCCGAAGAGCAAGATGACGAGTCCAAATTCAGCCTCACGACCACACGAAAGACTGCAACTTGACTGTCCAATTTCGCTGCTTGATAGCGGTTAAGTACGCGCGTACTTTGTTGTGCTGGCCCCATCTCCAGTCCGCCCTGCCCATTCGTCCATTTTCAGCCTTTTGGCGCTCCTCTATTGGCTGAAAAGCGGCTTGCAACTCCAGGCAGGGGGCCGTTGCCATTTCCGAAGCCTCGAGAGAAGCGAGCGTGTCGACCTCGCGCTGCATCGGCCGTACGCGACAGACGTGCAGGAGACAGACGGTCGGGGCCCGACAGGCATGCAGCGCTTCTAGACCGGCGCCTTCTCTCGTCTCCGCTGTTTGTGTCCGCTTTAGAAGAGAAGCCACGAAAGCCGCTGGATGGCAGACATCGCCATGACTGGAGAAGCCGGCGCCAACCGCACGTTCCGCTCCATCTTCGGCGCCACAGAACAGAGACCGGACGAGGTGCGCAAGATGGAGGTGGACACCGACGGCAACACGTCCGTCCCGAGTCAGTCGAGTGCTGCAGCCCTGGAAGATGACGACGAAGCCATGTGGGCCGACGAACCGCTCGATGCAGCGGCACAGGACAATAATGAGCTGCCTGGTCTTCAATTTGCAGTGAGTAGACGTTTAAAACTGATGGTTCTGTCGTTGTTTTGACCTTTTTACCTGAAATTGCAGCAACGCAAGTCGATGGAAGAATGGGCAGACGATGATGATGAAGAGGAGAACTGGAAAGACGCGCTGCAAGATCGCGTCAATCAGCTGGAACTCGCGTTCCAACATGACGCAGAAGCAGTAGAATCTCGACGCCAACTCCACCACTTGCAGCATGTCGACGTTAACCAGTCGCCAGCAGCTCGGTTCGCTGCTTCAGGTGCAGACGCAGAGCGACCTCGACCAGCGAGTCGCCACAAGGTGCAACGCACATCTTCGTCCACTGCGTGCATCCCTGGCGAATCTGCGACGTCCAGCCGACCAAACCACCTCTGGAACTTCCAACGCAAAGTGGTGGGACCAGCGACACTTGACCCAGATCCACGCAGACGGCCAACCCCCATAGATTTCGTAGCCCGCAACATTCATACGGTTGAGCACCATCGCAAACGCTCCGGCTCTGTGTGCAGTTCTTCCGGCAAGACCGATTCGCCACGGCATTCGCTGTCTCGGAAAAATTCAATGGACAGCAGTCGAAGCAGCCTCAGTCGAAGCAATAGTAGTAGTAGTATCCGGGGAGCCAAAGGAGGTGCACGAGCCGGCAACGCAGCTTCGGGCGCGGCAGTATTTAACCTGAGCGACACAGAGTCCATTCGCCGATTTGTGCTGGACGACGTCAAAACCGTAAGTTGAGCTTGCTGTCTTGACGATACTCTGTTGTGATCTAACATTATGATCTGATTCTTTTGTCATAGATGTCTATGGAGCGACTTGTGGGTGACGCCCAACGATTACATTTTCTAGAGGATTTCTATCAGAGTCACCAAGGAGCAGTCCCCACTCCGTCCATCACGACTTCGACCGCCGTTCCACCGTCACCCGCTTCCTCGGCCTCCCCGATGTCCACGTCATGACCACACTCTGTTCTATTATATCCTTTGCCTAGCTTTGCTGTTCGGATGCGATATTTTGCCACATGCTCTATTTAATGACAGCTTTTGAACGCAGAGTGTTCATCTCTTACTTCATTGTCAGTTCTTGCATCAGTATGCCAGCTTAACGATCTTTAATACATGCACTTCTAGTACGACAACTTCAACATTGTGACCATCACTCTGCATATCATAGTCGTGAAAGGCAGCACGATGCTTAGCGCTTATCATTCATCTGCAGTGATCGCCCTCGGCGCTGTGTTGAAACAGAAGACGAGGGATCTGGAGCGTGCACACAGTCGAATTGCTGAATTGGAAGAGAAAAACGGTCTCTTACAAGGAAATCTCGATGCCGCAATGGCTTCGGCAGATGAGAAAAGTCTGCAATTGTGCAGGTTGGAAGAAAAAGTGAGACGACTTCAGCTTAGTTCCAAGGAGAAGAAGAAGCTGAAGGAGGATCGAGTGGTGCGCGAGGCTCTCGAGAAGGAAATGCAGAGGTTGCACAGACAAAGCACCGACTTGGAAGACTCTCACAAGGCTGAATTGGATCGAGTGAAGGCTCAACATGATCAAGAGATGAAGGACCTGAAAGTTCGACACAAACAGGAACAGAAACAAATGGAAGAACAGCTACAGTCAGTGGAGAGTTCATTACGAGCGAACAGAGCAGCACTCAACTCAAAGGAGACAGCGCTGCGAGTCACTTTGGCTCGACAACGAGCTCTAGAAGAGGAAATGGGGGCAAAAGACGAAGAGTTCGAAGATAAAGCAGCCACGTTACGAGCCCAAGTGCAAACGTTGCAGAGACAACTAGGAAGTGTGCTCTATGAAGTGGAGGAGCTGAGAGAAGGTGCGACGGAAATGAACCAACGCTACTATGATGACTTTGTCTTGTGGCTGGACAGCATGAACGACGTATTAAAGGCGGCGTTTACCAAAGCAACTACCTCCGAGTCATCTCGTCCTGCTACGGCGTAAAGAAACTAACATGTTTGAGGCCAATGGAACTAAGAATCAAAGGTTCGTCCAAACGATACGAATATCTATGATAGGCAATCACAAAACCTAGAGGATTTTCATCTATGGACATCGACTCTAGCTTCGGATAAATAAATGCGTCGAGCTTACTTTTTGTCGATGTTCTTCAGCTCAGTCCACTCTTTGTGGTCTTGGTGAATCGGAATGTGTCGGAGCACTTCAAGAGTGAGTTCATACGTCGCGAAAGTCGCGCTGGCAGCTACGACGGACTTCAGCAAACTTGGCACTGTGCCTTTATACAATCCTCGGATCCCTTCGCGTCGCAACACGTCGAAAAAACACGCCCAGCTTGACGAATACATCGGGATAACACCGTACGTCGCACAACGCGGCACGTGACGCATCTGCATGCGCTTCTTGACAGTATCCAGCGGATACACGGCTAATTTCGACACCAAACCCGCCACAGCACCACTTCCAACATACGACAACGCCGTCGACAGCGACATCCACGCGTCAGGTTCTCCTTGCTCTTGTTCGTTGCGGTACTTCACCGACACTTCATTCAAGGTGGAATAAATGCCAAAGCTCAGTCCCATGTACGGTGCAATCTGGAAAATTGTAGCACCCAATCCACTGTAAAACCCACGAACACCTTGAGTGGTCCACGTGTGCATCATCAAGCTACCCATCGTGGGGAAGCGTTTGGGCATGCCTTGACCGGCAAACGCCGTGCGGAAGAGATCCAGTGGATACGTCACGGCTGTGGCTGTGACACCTGCTACTGCTCCATTGGCAGCGCTAATCACCGCCGACGAAACTGCAATGTCTTGAGCCTCTCTGTTTTGCTCCCAGTATCGCGTCAATGCGCGATAGCTGGCAAATTGCAGCGCCGAGTAGCCGATCCAGAGACCGGAAGCTGCCAGATTCCCGCGCCAGAAGCTGCGCAACCCTTCTTCTGCGTAGATGCTGCGCACAGCCTGCAACAGTCCAGCGTACTTGGCTTCAGTATGGCCTGCAATGGGCGCAGGTTGCACTTGGAAGCGGATTTTAACGAGGTCCAGCGGCGCAGCAACCAATCGAGTTACACCTGCAACAAAACATTGCATCAATTATGTTAAGAACGAGAGCAAATGGGGAAATTGCTGCATGTTGATGTACCTCCAGATACGGCGCCTGCCAAGGCCGCTTCGGTGGTGGAGGCGCCGCGCTTGTCCTCGTTCTTGGCGTCAGCATTTGCCATTGCGCGGCAAGTTCTTTTCTGCTTCGTTTGGCAGTTGATGGATGAACGTCAGGACCTGCAGAATACAATGGTATCTTTTTTGCGATGGTACCTAATTTAATAGAATTGGTAGTATGTATGGACATGGATATTCGTAACTTAATAAATCGCAATAATGGATGTCTGTCAAATAATAAAATGCAGTTTTGCAGGTTTGTGAGGTTGTGATCGACGGCACCACATCAAGTTGATGATGATCATCTTGGTCACATCTTCTGGTTCATGGTGCCGTTGGTGTTGCTGCGTTTCACGAGTTCCGGAGCTCGACTTGCACTCGATTGCTGCACTCGTCGACGATAAGACAAATTATTTGTCTTCACTGAAGAGTCGTCTCCGTACAGTCTCTTTGGGGGTGACACCACATCTGACTCCGCCGTCGTACACGTGAAGAAGTAAGCTGGCGCCAACACCACAAACACCACAATGCACGCGATCATCAAGTCCGTCCAGATGTCCACTCCGCCGGGGTTGATCACAGCTTGACCCATGCTAAAGTCTCAACTCGAAGCGACACTTTGGTCGATAGTAGCTCTTCAACTTATGACTTGGTTTCACTATACCAGTTTCCCCTACGCCTCATTGGTGTGCGGTCCACAGATCAGTTTGACAAGGATGAAGACGATGCTGGTGCATGGGCGACGTTCTCTTCGACTCGTACCAAGTTCATCTCGTCTCGCTCCTCTCTCCGTTTGTTTCTCTTCCAGTGGCAACAATCGACGACTCCCTCGAGTCATATCCGAGCACACGCTGTTTGAAAACCCGTGGATTCGGCTCAAGCGCATTTTGTTCCTGGATGCCAAAGGCTCCGAGCGACAGTGGACTGGTCTGGAACGCACCACCACATACCCCAAGACTTGTGCAATTGCAACAGAGACGCAGACACAAGAGGAACAGGAAATCTGCGACGCTGTGGTTGTCTTCCCCTTTTTGACCAAACCAGGAGCTCCGACGCGTGTCGTATTGATCCGTCAATTCCGTCCGCCCGTGGGTCAGTGGGTTCTGGAGCTGCCAGCAGGACTCATTGATGCACAAGAAGCCCCGGAAGTGGCAGCCATGAGAGAACTCAAAGAAGAGACGGGATATGTGAATCCGTCAATTCCGTCCGCCCGTGGGTCAGTGGGTTCTGGAGTTGCCAGCAGGACTCATTGATGCACAAGAAGCTCCGGAAGTGGCAGCCATGAGAGAACTCAAAGAAGAGACGGGATATGTGGGCTCCAGAGTGCTGCACATGGGTCCACCGATGGTCAACGACCAAGGCATCACCAATGGGAAGAGCAGACTTTTGCTAGTGGAAGTGCGGGAGGAAGAGCAGCAGATGCCGTTGAAACAGCAACTGGAGCCAGGGGAGATCATTCAGGTGGTGCATGCACCGCTGGAAGGGCTCGTGGACTGGTTGGAAACTCGCAAACGGCGGGAGAACGACGCCATCGACGCCAGGTTGTACTCGTACGCACTTGGTCTCCACGCGTTGCCCAGAGGCATTGTATAGACTGATAGCAAGTTCAATAGATAGTTGTCTAGTGGCGTACAATTGATCTAGAGTCATCTCAACTGATGACACATTCGGGTTTGTCTGGCGCTCCATTTGCTTCAGCTTTCGCTTCCTCGTGTTTCTTCAGTCGAGCTTCACGGCGTAAGAAATACCCGGACGTGCGGTTGAGTTTGAAGTGGCGCTGACGACGTCGAATCCGTTCACGTTGTTGCTCAAGCTTTTCCTCCACCACATCCATCCCGTAATAACGCGGCGGCATTCCGTTGCGTCGAGCCGCTTCTGGACCGTAATGGTGAGCAAGCCAAACCTCTTCGTTGATGCCGTACAACGGACGTGCTCGAAGGTCCGGAGCTCCTCCTGTAGCAGCGTACGGATGTTGCGTCATCCCTGAAGTGTCGTAGGAACGGAAGCTCTCCGTTGGACGTGATGCATCGTATTCGCGTCGTCTCTGAGGGTCCGAAAGCACGGAATGCGCCTCACTCACGTGCTTGAAGCGCTCCGCCTTAGACTCGTCATTGCCAGTCACGTCTGGATGCAGAGCCTTAGCTAGTTGGAAGTACGCGGCCTTGATCTCCTTGGAAGAAGCCGTTCTAGGAAACAGAGTGAGCTATGGGGTGTGAGTGGAGGGGGAACACGAACCTGGCGATACTGAGCACGCGATAGTAGTCTATCGACATGTTGAAATGTGGGGCCGACTCAGCTTCAGTATGGATTTTAGCGGAGACTTACGGGATAGGCTGTTGAGACTGTTGTTGATGTCAAGAAAGCTCAGAGTAATACATGAATGGGTTCTTGTTATGGCTGTAGACGGAGTATCAAGTCTATCTGGTCTAATCCCTAGCTACAGCTAGTGTTCTGCCGTCTACATCCAACAAAATGTGTCTACTTGTTCTTGGATGCTTGTGCCTTCTCGTACTCGGACACCAACTTCTCCTGCATGTCACGCATGACCACACCGTGGGTCTTGTACTCCATCGTGAACTCGCCCTTGCCCTGCGTGGATGAACGCAGGTCCGTCGAGAACCCAAACATGTTCTGCAGCGGCACGTCGCATTTGACCACTGTTGACATTTCGTCTGCGTCGCTGCTGTTGATGAGACCGCGACGACGGTTGACCTCAGCAATAGCGGTACCCTGGAACTCGTTGGGTACTTCCACCTCCACAGCCATGACGGGCTCAAGGATGCATGGTTCGGCCTTCATGAACGCCTGGCGAATAGCCAGTACCATGGCCGTGCGGAAAGCAAGCTCGCTGGAATCCCACTTCCACCTCCACAGCCATGACGGGCTCAAGGATGCACGGGTCGGCCTTCATGAACGCCTGACGAATAGCCAGTACCATGGCCGTGCGGAAAGCAAGCTCGCTGGAATCCACCGAGTGAGACTGACCGTCGTTCACCACCACACGCATGCGCTGCACAGGGTGGCCGATAAGCCAACCCTTCTGGATAGCATCGTTCACACCCTTCTCACAAGCCGTGATGTACTCAGGCGGAATGGCGTTACCGATGATAGCGTTCTCGAATACGACACCCGAAGTGTTGCCCTCGTTGTCCAGCTCCTCCACTTCCTCGTCCGTAAGCGGCTCGACGTAGCCCACCACACGAGCGTACTGACCAGAACCACCGCTCTGCTTCTTGTGCAAGTAGTTGAACTCGCTGCGTTGACGGATCGTCTCGCGGTAGTTCACCTGCGGAGCACCCGTCTCCACATCCACGCTGTACTCACGCTTCATACGCTCCACATAAATCTGCAAGTGCAGCTCACCCATACCACTGATGATCGTCTCCTTGCTGTCATCGTCCACACGCACACGGAACGTAGGGTCCTCCTTCTGGAAACGGTTAAGCGCCTTGGAGAAGTTGCTGATCTGCTGCTTGTTCTTGGGCGTCACGGCCAGCGACATCACCGGCTCCGGCACGTGCAAACTCGTCATCGTGAACTTGCCCTGGTTCGTGTCGCTGAAAGTGTCCATACTGGCACATTCGACACCGAACATGGCAACGACTTCACCAGCACCAACTTCTTCCACTTCTTCCATCTCGTTCGAGTGCATCTTTACTAGACGCGGCACCTTGATACGCTTCATGTCGCTCATGTTGTAGATGAATCCACCACGCTTGAGCGTACCAGAGTAAATACGCATGTACGTAAGCTGACCGAACTTGCCTTCCTCCAGCTTGAAAGCCAGCGCCAGCAGAGGCGCATCCGGGGCACACGGCACACCAACACGAGCCTCATTCTTCGACTGGTCCAAAGCAAAGTTCTGGATCTCCGACGGGCTCGGCAGGTACGAAATGACGCCGTCAAGCATGGGCTGCACACCACGGTTCTTGAACGCCGATCCCATCATGACCGGCACGAACTTGTGCGCAATGGTAGCACGACGAATAGCGTCCTTGATCTGCTCCACACTGGGTTCTTCCTCCATGAGGAACATCTCCGCAATATCATCATCGACATCCGCCAGAGCTTCAATGAGTTCCAGACGCTTCTCCTCGGCCAACGCACGAGTCTCCTCAGGGATGTTGTCAGTCTCTTCAATCACTTCACCGCTCTCGCCGGTGTTGCGCAGAGCCTTCATAGTGATCAGATCTACCACACCTTCCAGGTCGTTCTCCACACCGATGGGCACCTGCAGCGCCCATGCGTTCAGCTTGAGCTGCGTGCGCAGATCTCCAATGACCTTCCAAGGGTTGGCTCCCATTCGGTCGAGCTTGTTGATGAAGGCGATACGGGGCACTCCGTAGCGCTTCATCTGCTTGTCCACCGTCAGCGATTGGCTCTGCACACCAGAAACACCGCAAAGCACCAACACACCGCCGTCCAACACACGCAGGGCACGTTCCACCTCAATGGTGAAGTCAACGTGACCAGGTGTGTCAATGATATTGATGTTGGAGTCCTTCCACGAACAGTACGTGGCGGCAGACTGGATGGTGATGCCCTTCTCGCGCTCGAGCTCCATGGAGTCCATCTTGGCACCCACACCGTCCTTACCACGCACATCGTGGATGGCGTTGATGCGGCCCGTGTAGAACAGAATGCGCTCCGTCAACGTGGTTTTGCCCGAGTCGATGTGGGCCGAGATTCCGATGTTGCGCAGGTTGCTCATGTAGCCAGCAGGCACGGGCACATCTGCGAACGGCGGCACATCGTCCGATACTGCGGAGCTGAAGCTGTGAGACAACAGAGAGGACGTCGGACGCAGACGCAGCGTGGCGGGTGTGCTACGACGCAGACCGGCGGCCGCACGGGACAGCTGCAGCCAACGCATACTGTAAGACTAGGACTTTGGAGGTGAGGAGCTCAATGACGATAGCCCCACGTTTTGAGTGGCGCCAACTCCCTCGCGTAAGATGATATTGAGTTGGACAGGGTATCATGCATGACCCGTCATTTTCGCAACGCTTCAAGATTACGAAAGTTGGATAGTGAAACCAAGTCAAGTGTTGAAGAAGTGCTTAGCGCCTTGGGAGTTACCTCGTTTTGTGGGCACTCGTGGGCCTGTAGCGCCCACCAGAAGTAAAAAAACCGCTGGTGGACAGGACTCCGCGACGAAGTCTTCGCCGGTAGTGCAGGAGGGCGCTCTACAAGAGCAACCCCATGTTCTTGTGGAAGAGGTTTAGGATCTTCCTACGGTGAAACTCTTCTCGCGAAGCACCAACAAGCTGTTGTGGAGTCTACGCTACGTGAATTTCTTCGTCCTGCAGCTAATCGAGAAGAAACCTTGAGTAACTTTGTTAAGTCGAGAGGTAATGGCCACAAGTGGACGCGGTCGTTCTTGCATGAAATCTGCTGTCGCATGGACCTGGCAGACTGCAATTGCTAACGTTTTGTTGGTTAAAGTGTTGAACGGAATTAAATATTTTTGCAGCATGTTAAGTTTGTTGTCTCGTGCATCAATCAGTTCCTTTTAGTCTGGGAGTCACTACAAGACTGCAATTGCTAACGTTTTTTTGGTTAAAGTGTTGAACGGAATTAAATATTTTTGCAGCATGTTAAGATTGTTGTCTCGTGCATCAATCAGTTCCTTTTAGTCTGGGAGTCACTACACCAAAAGCGACTGATGAAATGAAGAGATGTGTAGACTTGAGTACCTATACCTGGCAGCAGTTCTATGAGCAAAATACTCCTTATCAAGTGCTGCGTGCAACAACAACAGAGTTCGCAACAACTCCTGGGTCAGGTTTTCGTCCAGAACGGCGAGGCCGGAAACGATAGACAGCTTGGTCGACATTAACCAATTCCGATCTGAATGCGTTGTAAATCCAATTCTACAGGATACAGTCTTAACATGGAAGGACTCGACTGGAGAGGTTCTGAATCCCTTCAAAGCTCAACAAAACGATGTAATCAACAGCTTCGTCGAAAAACTGAAACAGCCATTCCAGTGGATGAATGCTTGGCCGGGTGAAAACGATACACGAGGGAATGTTGTCTACGCAAATCTGTACCAGCAACCAGATGAATTCGATAAAGCTTCGTTCATTGCGCTTGGGTCTTTGCGTTCGGTCCCCAACCAACAGTATCGAACGTGACTCAAAATGCTTAGCGGTTCTCTACGACAACAGGCAGCACGAATTTGGTTTGCACGTCGAGATATGCGGGACACACCACGCGAACTTCAAACTCGTATTTGCCTAAAGTATAGTCACAATTCAGGTTAGTATCAGATGAAGAGGAAAATGTGTAAACAATTCGACGTACCTGCCATCTCTGGCCCCAAGAAGCCTGCCTTTTGAACGACTTGTTGAGAGAGATCCAGACACTATTATATAATCACACCAGTATCGTTAGAGAAGAGTGAGACCCACGAACAAAAAGGCTCTTACCTTCCAAGCTGCGTAGAGACGCCCAGTTCCCTTGTCCATGACAAGGAACCAAACGTGCTCCTTGCGGAACGGAGTCTTCGGGTCGACATGGTCGTAGAACGTAGCAGCCAACGGTGCTGACTCACCGGTTTCTAGATGCTGACGCTGCAACGTAGTCTGCAGAGTGAGCCAGTCTCCAGGTTGAATGTTAGGCTCGTCAAGAACCGCCAGCGTCGTCCCCTCCAAGTGCAGTTTCGGAAGCTTCCCTTCTACAGCTGCAACACGCTCGTTCTGCTCACGTAGTGCACCTTCATCAGGCACAAAACTACCCTGAGCAATGCTGGACAGTAGCGACAGTGCACGCAACAACGGCATAGCAGGATATGCTCGCTTCACCAACTGCTCCGCCGCCATTGTGGCGAAAATGTCTACCAGGAACGGCAGTTCAAGCAGAACCTTCTTAAAGCGTTGGTCCACCCACGCCGGACGCGATACACCACGTAACTTATCCCGACGCAGAAACTGGTACAGCGCCAACATATTCTCCCGTGCTACTGGGTCTGGATGTTTGCGAATGCGACTAATGGCCTCACCTGGCAGCGCCTTCGCAGCCTCCATCTTCTTGGCCAGCTTGTCATGTGTCTTGGCACGAAGTTGCGCCTCATTGCGTGCATCATCCAAAATCCCAGCAGCAGGTCCCGCCATCTCGTCACAGGACAAGAGCAACTCCACCACATCGTGCACACTCATTTTCTCCGTCAAAGCATCCACGAAGCTGGCATGAGTAGCTCGTGAGATCTGCGTACGGTCGCTGCGTCCTGCTCTCTTCGTCATCCAGTACATGAGGTACGCAATGCCTCCGAAGATCGCCACAAAGTAGAGCAGCACGAAGATCGAACCTGTGCTGCCGCTCGTTCCGCCCAAAATCGAGCCGAACGCCACGCTCATAAGCATGGATTGGCGGCCATCGGGGTGGCCATATTTACGGTAGTTCTCTATGCTCTGCGGGTCCGTCAGCGCCTCGTACGCTTTGGTCACACGCGCAAACTGCGCCGCCGCCCGCGGGTTGTGCAGGTTCTTGTCGGGATGCAGCTGCCGTCCCAAGGCGCGGAAGGCCTTCTTGATCTGGCGGGACGAGGCTGAGTCGCTCACACCCAAGATCTCGTACGGGTCGAACACGCCAGACGTGTCCACGCTCTGCAACGCAGATAAACAGTTCCACAGGAGGCCGCAGGCGACGGCCAATAGCGCCAGATGCAGCGCGAATCCGCGCGAACGCAGCTTCTGAGGTGTGCGCAAGACCCGGTAGAGGGTGAAGATTGTGGCCGGCACGACGTACAGCGCCAGCATGACGCCTGCAAACGCGTAGAAGGCGCCATCCGCCTCGGACAACAGCGCATCGGCCATGATTGGAGAATTGTGGTGGACACGTCAGTATGGCACTTGTGTGAGTAATTCACTTTAGTGACGTGATTTAGTTGGACGGATTTATACGCCTAGAATAGGAATAGCGAACTAAGACGACGTTGGCATCAGACGTAACAGGTAATTAGTCTCTGTCAAGTGCTTGAATAGCACGTCCGAAAATACCCGGCGTTTTGTATCTTTGCTAACGGCAGACTCCAATAGCGTTTGTTTCTTATGAAAACGGATAACTCCCACCAAAAATGGACTGTCGGATCATTTATAGTCGAGCTGGGCAGTCTCCGTTTGGATGCAAGCAAGAGGATCCGAGGAAACTTCACTTTCGTTCTTCTCCGCTGTCTTCCACCCAATCCTGTGTTTTGTTGTAGATCCGAGTGTTGCCGGTCAGAATGTCAACTCCACTGAAAGCTCTGATCCAAGAGCGGTTACGAGCCAAGATGGTGGGTAGACAAAGCGACTATGACGAGGACTACGACCGTCAGCCTATGGATGTTACTGCGTACGATATCTCCAATCGCAGAGACGGCGATGAAAGAAGTACAAGCTCCCAAGGATCTTCCACTCGACGAAGTAGTTTGCCACAATCCAATTACCCTATGCGGCTTCACACGCACATTGATCCGGCGGCCTACCTTGTTCCATCGGAGCATAATGATCGATACTATCCTCCCTCTACCCCGTACGGTCCTAGTGACGCTAATAATGACGATAACAGACAACGATATCCCCACTATGCTCGGAATCATCATCGTGAAGCACCTGCGTACGATCCATCTCCTCGTTCCGAACACCTGCACCACCAAAAAGACCAACGTCGACGTCACCACACCCACCATCGTGATCGTGACCAATTGCCACCGCGTTATGAACCTCCAGCTCGAGGGGGATACACAAGCAAACATCCCAGTGAAAATCGTACGGTAGTCTCGCCATGGCATCACTCTGAGAATAGTTCGACACCAAGCAAGTCCAGACCTGTGGCGAGAAGCCCCATTCATACTGCATCCAACCCTTCTCCACGAGTACACTACCCAGGACATTTCGATCAAAACGGTCATCGTCGTGACAGCAAGAGCTCACCGTCTCCTCGACTCGTTGCATCCAGTCACCAGTCTCACCACCATGATCACCATCGTCAACGTAATACCTGGAAGCCTCATGACCACGATAATAACCACCAAACTCCCTTCGAAGTCCGAGATACCTCAACACGGCAACATGACAACATCCACCCATCAGCTGAGAAACCTGTTCGTTATTCTACTCCACACCGCAGCCACACCAACGAGACAAAGCATCCCACGACAACGACACCATTATCGCGCAAACTTCAAACGAAAGAAGTCAAAGTACCAGGCACTTCCACTGTTCTACACGTGCCTGGACGACATTCTCCCCCTCGACTAGACATGAAGATCATCGACCCACCTTCGAAGACCAGTGGAAGGACACGCATTTGGAGTGACATCATGTCACCTGAGAGCCGTCTTGCAGCCAAGGCATTCGTGGAGAAACGGCAACGTCGTGCTGAAAAAGGCACACCCAGAACAATGGCAACGCAGCGGTGGCTCGCAGTTGTAGATGCCCGAGCCAGCCTAAGTAAAAAGTATCTTTAGTAAATGGCTACATAACAATAAAAATCCTTGTTGAAGTTCAGCTCTCGACATAAAGTTCGGCCCATACTAAACGTAAGTCTAAATAACGGTCGACGCGACATAACTAACGCCATCCAGCAGTTTTGTGTCAGAATCAGTCTTGACAAGATGGCACCAAGTTATGGCACCAAGCTGCCGCCGCCTCTGTTGGCTCCAGCTTCATTCTCTCTGCGTGGAGCGGGAATCCTCGTCGCCAGTGCTTTTCTCGTGAGTATGGTGTTGATGGGGGTGGTCATGCATTCCGTGGGGGTGGACGGAATTGCATCCACCCAGCGCAATGACGGAAGATCTTTGCCGACGCTTCGCCTTGCAGCGGAGGAAGTGGACGCTTCGGTCCCGGCACAAGTTCTACAACAGCTCCACCTCCAGCTAAGTGCAAATGGTGATAATGTCCAAGTTTCCATTGCATTCAATGCCGATCATCCCGTCACTCCAGGCCAATATGTGCCAATGGACGAGGTATGATCTCATCTGTTTGGATGTAGCCATGTGAGTCTCACGCAAAGATGTTTGTCCAGGCGAAAGAAGCTCCGAGCGTCACAGTTGAAGGGAGAACTTCGAACAGTGCTAATCGATACACGTACATTCTGGTGGACATTGACGCTCCGGATCCCAAGGATCCTACCCACGCACCCTTCCTGCACTACATTCTGGCTGGTTTAGCTACCAACGAACAGGGCGTTCAAAATCAGTCGCAAAATCAAGAGGTGGTGGTGGTGCCGTATTTCCCAGTGACACCACCCGTGGGAGAACACCGTTATGTGTCGTTACTGTTCCGTCAGCAAGGATCGTTTCCTGATGCGCCTGATGCAAATCTCACGGCCAAACGCTCCAATTTCAACGTCGCTGTTTTTGCCACGACGAACAAACTGGATCTTGTTGCCACGAGCAGCTTTCATTCGCACCCAGCGGACCAAGATAACTGAGTAAGTGGCGATAGTGCACTAGTTTCTTTTTTTACATTTCTCAATAGCATCGACAGCTTAATTGAACGTTAACGACGTTCACTAGTACGGAGCTGCTTCTGTTGTTGTTGCATACTTAACCAAGATAACTGAGTAAGTGGCGATAGTGCACTAGTTTCTATTTTTTACATTTCTCAATAGCATCGACAGCTTAATTGAACGCTAACGACGTTCACTAGTACGGAGCTGCTTCTGTTGTTGTTGCATACTTCGTACAAGCTGTTGGTGTTCGATCGGGAGATGCCGTAACTGGTCAGGTGTAGCCTTGACAAGTTTGTCGTATCGTTTGGCAAAATGTACGAGCTCGAGTTGGGCCTTGGGCAGCTTCAGTAATTGTTTCTCAGGCAATCGAAGTAGATTCTGTAACACTTCATGTTGGGTTGGTGTTAGCTTTTGCAGCGAACTCGCAGTGAATGAGGTGTCGAAAGGTCCTGGCGACGAGTTTTTACTGTTGTTGTTTTCGCTCTCCACTTTCAATTTGTTAGACTTCTTTCGAGAGTGGAAATGAGCCTCCAATTGCCCAAGTTTCTGCGCTACTTTCTTCCGAACTAGTTGCACAAACGGCGTTCCGGGTAGTTTGCTCTGTACCAATAAAGCACATCAGTCTGTAAGCTCTTTCAGACATCCTTTATATCGAACTCCTTACCAGTCGAGCGCGGACATATTTTTCTGAGAGCATCCGAAGCAACGATTCATCTTCTTCAGTAGAACGGGAATGGGAGGCAGAAGCCATTAACTGCTCAATCTCATGAGTGATTTCACGTAGCACAGTTTTTGCTGTGATATCAGGATCTTTGTCGACGTTATTCTGCTTGGGAGGAATGTCAGGAGGAGGCATTGCAGGTGGTGGTGGGATAATTAAACCTGCAACAGCAATTGCTGGGGACATGCGTCTAGCAGGAGATGTCGATGAAGACGTGAAGCTGGCAATTCGTCTAAGACGTGCATCCAGCGCAGCAGCACTCTTGGACTCGCTAAGACGAGATGGCTGGAGGTGAATCATACTTGCTGATCGAACTACGGGTGAATGTCGGTTGGTCGATCGATACTGTCGCGCGCCGTAGATGGTCTCGAAAGTCTCATCCAGAATACCCAAAGCGGACTGTGGGTGTATTACTTGCGTCTTCACCGCGTTTTTCCCATCTTGATATTGGCTTAACCCAGCAGCGATATCAAACAGACTTGACATGTTAAACTAGCAGAAACCTCCACACCATTGCAACAGGAAGGTTGGTTCTGCTGTCCTGCTATTCCTGTCGAAGTTCTCGTCAGATAAAAATATTTGGGGGTGCTGTCCTGTAGGTTCGTTCACACGCCCAATTGATCTCTGAACTCGTAGCTTGAAGCGAAACATGTCGACCCTCACATCTGCAGACCTACACATCAAGCGTAGCTCCACACGTCTCCATGCACCTCCTGGTGGAGTTTCCAGCCTCACTTTCGGTAAGGACATTGCTGAGATGGAATCTTGATTGGGTCCACTCACTCCTCCACTAAATCTTAGGTTGTGGTGGTCTCGGAACTGCAGAATCAGCAGGTGAAACTTTAAGCAAGGATGAACCTTCGTTCTCACGTCCAAGGAGTAGCAGTCGGTACACTCCTCTAACAGCCAATTACAGCAACAACAACGCCCCCAACAATTATCCAAGCTACTCTACGCATACTCCACACCTCTCATCCACAAAGTCCGAGTCGATCTCGTACAACAACAACGCACCAAGTGGTTATCCAAGCTACTCCACACATACCCCACACTTTGGTTCCACACAGTCTGAGTCGGTGTCGTACAACAAGTACTCACCCTCGCAGCAATCAAACCAGTATCAACCACCTCAAACCACTTACAATTACGGCAGCAATAACTTTTCCAACCAAGCTCAATTCAGCAACAATGGGTTGCATAGTGGCTGTCCTGCATCTCCCACTCCCAGTTCTCGTTCGAGCAACCGATCCAGTACCTGCTCAAGCTCTTGGGGTTCTCAACCGCCTCTCACATCTTCGAAAAGGGACCAAAACTGGGAGAAAAAGCGACGTCTGTGGCTAGCGCGCAAGGGCAGCAACAACAGCAACAACAACAACAATGGCGAATGCCCGTCCACTTCCTCTTCAACTTGGAGCAATAATCCCGGAGGACTCGATGACAGTTCGAACCCTCTGTCGCCACTCTCTAAGCTAATGCACCAACAAGCGCAACAACAACATCCGCCACCCACTCCAGAGTATCAGCGACTGAACACAGCCAGCAGTTTCACGAACCAGCCTCAGCCACAGGAATCCCATCCAGTGCCGAGCCAATTGCAGGGAGGATACTCGACGACTTCATCGTTCTCTCGTGCAGGACTCTCCACGGCATCCTCGACCACTTCAATAGCTTCGAGTCGCAGACAACCACCAGGAGGACAATGCCAATGGTCGTTGGGATGAAGGTGCACATACTTGCATTGCATATTCATAGGATCAACACGTGGTGTATCTGTACGGCAATGAATACAGGATAATCATTTACCTCGAGGTGGATTGACTTATACGTCGATGAGTCAGGAGACGACACATTGATAGCCCAGAGACTATTTGTGGGACTATACTTACGGACTAATTTAAGGGGTCAATTTGACATAGCCACAATCCCGATCCGGAGCTGCTTCCTGCCTTCCTGTGCACTTGTTCCACCTCCACGCTCGATTGATGACAAGGAGGTGATACAGCGCGGACGCGAACTGTCTGCGCGCAGAGAGCACGAGTGCGCGTCGACACCGAAGGACAAAGCGCAGCGACTGCTTTTGCTTTTGTTGTCTTATGGATTGCGTCTGGTACGAACATGATCTTGATGTAATGCTACAGGTATTAATGAATGCTGCCAGGTGCATGTATGTCGTAGATATGAGTTACTGTCGTGTATCATTGACATAGGCTGAAGGTAATTGAAGCAGTACAGAGTCCAAGGACGTGGCGAATCGAGTGGCGATCTGCCTGCATCGCTTGCTCGTTGTGGCGGTTCTTGCTGCATCGACATGGCATCCGTGTCGGCGGTGTGCCGGTCAGTCATGCCGGACTTTTGATACTGTTTTTGCAGCTTGAATACGCAAGGATCCGCGACTGGCGAGTTCAGAGCGTCACGCCCAGCGGACATGAGCCGGGTCTTTGGGTCGGCAAGCGATTCGAGCAAGAGCAATGCGGCAGTGCTGATTGCTCAGAAATACCTACAGTAGCTAGTGTCGCAGTCTACAGGCCAGACTGCAGTGTGCAGTGGGGTACATTGAGCCTACAATGGCCAAGAAGTGAGGACTTTGCTCATCGCGGACGAATTTTCGTCCCACATGGCAGCAGCGCTGTAACCTGTCCACGACAATTTGCTAATTTTGCAGTGCCCGAGATGTAGTTGCAGTTGAATCTCACCAACCGACACGAGCCGACATGACCAGCAGGCCAGCATGTTGCTGTCTCTAGCTTGATTCCACGGTGAAGGTCGCAATGCGAACAGCAGTGAGATGTGTAACAAGAATCACACAAGAATCACAGGAGGAAGTTGGTGAGCAGCAGGAACGCTGTAATGTGCTCGCTTTACTACTATAAATGGACTTTTGGGGGCGGTGGCGACGGTGTGAATGACATGCACGCAGCACACCACGAGCAATCCAAACTCGACACCAAGCACCAACGGAGGAGCATTCAGTTGACATGCTGCGGTAACTTGTCAGTGACAAGCAACCGAAATGTATCGCAGAGCTGGCTCCGCTCATCCAACCTCCGTCTGTCGAGACGGTCACTGCGAGCGACGCAAGCTTCATCTGCTGCCTCAAACAGAGGAGATCGATCCCTATGTCGTGAGCATTTCCACTCGGGAAGCGATCTCTTGTGTTTGGCAAACACTCGTTTGGACTTCAATCACCGCTGCGTGTTGACCGGCGCCGGCGATCTGAAGCGCAATGGGCCAGACAAATTGCCCGCTTCAACTTTGACCTGACAATACCTGTGCGTGGAGCGCTCGACGGCAGACATCGATTATTGCAGTGCAATCGTCTGTGGTCGCAGCGAACAAACCACGAACAGTACCGCTTCGTGCAATTCCACATCTACCATTGAGCACTCACTCATTATCAGCGATAATTTATCACGATCGGCAGATCCGATCTCCATCACTTCAAACAGGAGAGCTGCGTGTCAAACCAAAGCGGTAACGCCGATCATTCGCTAACCACAGCCGAGCGCCCCACATCGTTCTTGGCGATCATGACGAACCACAAGCAGCAGCACGAGCCGCCGCAGATCGGTGTGGACGAGCTGCACGAGGAGCTGGACACGACGCCCGTGCACGCGGCAGCTCGCGCCGGTCGAGTGGAAGATTTGCGCTCCATTTTGCTAGGCGACGCTGCACAAGCGGCGGCGCTGGACAAGTACGGACTCACGCCGCTGCACTGGGCCTGCGACCGCGGGGAAGTTATGGCGGCGCGTCTGTTGTTGGCGAGTGGCGCGGACGTCGACGCCGTGGAGAAGCGCATGTTCAAGCGGCGACCGCTGCACTTCGCCGTGCTGGCCAGTTCCGCTTCGACTGTGCGTGAACTGCTGGCACACCACGCCGACGTGCTGGCCGAGGACTACAGAGGGTGGACGCCGATCCACGGAGCTGCCTACAGTGGAGACGTGGACTCAGTGACTGCGCTGGTGGATGCTGGTGCCAGCGTCACGACGCAACTAACGAAGCAGCGAGAGACGGCGCTACACGTCGCTGCTAGTCGAGGGCATGTGGACGTCGTTCGGCTGCTGCTGAAGCGGAGGTCGGACGACGACAGACTGCTGGAGATGGAGGACGAGGAGGGCTCGACTGCGGCGCAGGTGGCGACGCGCAATGGCTTCGAGGACGTTGCGTGTCTGCTCGGTGCGCAGCAGCACTGAGGCGAGCGTGTTGAAGCTTTGCCAGCTGGACTAGTGAAACCCTAGCTCAATTCGGTGGTCTTATCATCGCTGACAAAGCAGGTGGTCAGAGGCTGAGCGAGGCTACATGTACTGTAAGAGTTAGCTTGTGTTAAGTCAGACTCGCGTGAGGTGCTTCGGATGGTTGGATTGAGTGACTGCAATTGAACGTCGATCCGCAAGGAGTTGGACGCTGCCTCAACAGGAGAATCAGCAGGGTGAGACCTGTTGAAGCAAGATTCATCGGACTGGAGCTGGGTAGCTCTGTCATTGACCTGCTGTTGCGGGAGATTCACGTCGTTCAGCCTCGTCGCGTGCGTCGTCGACGGCCGTAGTAAACCAAACACGCCAAGTACAGTGCTGTACAACCAGTAATAAACATCTGCAGTCGAACAGCAACTTGCAGCTGATCGTGTTGTGCTGCACAG